>JAWQUT010001809.1:0-12904 GCA_033807755.1 Ellobium chinense
GTCTGCATGTCCCACCGGGCCTGCCATTTTTTTTTAATATATGAACGGATAGTGCTTTTGAAATCAGTGGGTGGGATATTTTTATATTGTATGCCAATTTCTAGGCCAATTTTGGCCAATTCATCAGCAATCTCATTTCCTTCTATACCAATATGGCTTGGAATCCAAGCTAAGGAGATTGTCTTTTTGGCTACCCCCTCAGGAAAACATTCCATTACTCAACACACATGTGGCGTCAGAGTGGGAAATCAACAAAATAAAAAAGTGCTTGGAACAACTGGCAACAGAGATCAACTCGGCCAAAAATTCCCTACAATTGCTGAATTAAATAACGGGACATTTTAGCACACACAATGTCAATAAACGTGATAAGCGCAATAAAGAAATTACAAAAATTGACTAACGACTGTCTACGTTACAAAGCTGGTGCTTCACAAGTAAAAAATCTACAAAAGCTGCTGTCTAAAAGGAATAAAGTAATACTTTCCTTAAGGCAAAACACATGCAAGCAGTGTCCTGTGCTTCAAAGGAAAGTTGAAGCTCTTGATGAGGAAGTTAAGAACTTACAAGATAAGAATGTGTACAAAGAAACAAAAGTAGAGACAAAAGATGAAAGAGGTGTCTATAGGGAAAATGTGAGGCACTGTGTATAGGATCTCTGTGGTTTAGATGTCCACAGACAAAATTTTTTGATTATGAATTTTCATCTAAAGATCTGCCATGTAAAGCAACATGTGCTTCAATAGTGGGAGAAGGTGGTGAAATTATTCAAAGTGTTGTGGCTGAACAACTTGAAACAGCAACATCATGGGGCCTTCATAAAGATGGCACTGCTAGAACAGCAGTGACCAAAATAAACTTGGTATAACATACCTGTCGTCAAGAAAATCTCAACGGAAAGCCACAAGAGACCTTGTGTCCGAAAGCTTAAAAGCTGCATTGAAAGACTTGGCCAGAAAAAGGGACAAGAGCAGCCTGGGAGCAAAAGCAGTACTAATTTCCACTGCGACCAAAATCCGGGCAAAATATGGCAATAGTGGACCTCTGCCGTCCAGATTAGTCAAGAATTGGCGGAAAGACACTGCAGAACTATATCTACGGCAGTACAAGAACATTGCAGTGCAGAATTTTTTTGAAGATGCTGCATTACACATTTCAGGAAAGAATGGTGAGAGCAAGAGAACTTTAAAATCCAAAAGGATTATGAATAAAAGTATTTCAGAGCAATATTTAGATTATCTTGAACAGGGCAATGAGCAAAAGATTTCTAGGTCAACCTTTTTTAAGAGATGACCTTCTCACATGCTGAGCTTTACAAACACCATTCAGACAGTGTCTATGTAATTAGTGTCTGAACCCTATGTTAAAGTTCAAGGTGCTTAACAAATATATAGCACAGCCCATCTGTAATTTAAAGGAACTTATTTCGTTGACAGTCTGTGACATGGAAAACAGAGAGAGTCTGGAAAGAAAATGTGATGAATGTGGAGTGAATAGTTTGGATAGAATATTTGTTGAGGTTGAGAGTGTATGCGAGGATAGTCTTTCGTGGTGAAGATGGGAGAAGGTGAAAAAGGGGAATTCTTCCCGAATAGACCTTGTGACTAAAAGAGGCCAGCCACGTCAGATGTTTCATGAATTAACTCTTTCATCATCCGTCGCCAGTACAGCGTCAAGCTGTCAAGCCTCATTCCATCGATCGCCTCTGTACCGGCGGTTACTATACTAGGGTAGTTTGATCTAAGCCCTGTAGTTTTTTTGAGTGACTCCACTTGGGCCAGCTTCCTGTGAAACATATTTCTAGAGTGAATTCCCTTTATGTTGAAACCGGAATGAAGCCAGCCAGTTATTGGCAAGCCATCAAGAAAAAAGGATGGATAGATACTATGCCACTAAAGGAGACAGCAGCCAGCCCAGCTTAGCCACAGCTGCATCACCCCAAGGCCTGGTCCTCGCGCCTTCCAGTCCTGAGAGTGGCATGACGATGGGACAAATTCCCCCAGCTTCCACCCCGGAGGGGTGTCCTCCCTCGACACCTCCTGTGGAATCAAATGTACCTGAAGCAGCCTGGCCTGGTCTGGAAAACATTATTTCATCTGTTGACCAGACCGCTCCTAACCCTTCAGCTGATCCAGGAAGCATGGCCTCTCCAATCCAGGTGAACCAAGAAAGGCAACAGTCACAAAGGAGACCTTGAAAAAGGCCAGATATCATGTAAGGAAGGTGTTGGGAGGTGCAGAGAGAGCTGCCTTAATCTTGAAAGGAGTTATTAAATCTGCCAACAAAGTAACTAAAACTGCTTTTAAGAAACTGCACATTACATCAGACACACCGAAGAAAACCAACAAAGAGAACAAAGTGAACCAAAAGAGAACCAGACGCAAAGCAGCCAAAGAACTTTTTGGAAAACAGAGACCAACTAAAGCTAAGTCTAAATCCACCAGAATCATCAACTTTTTCAAGGAACATTCCATCCCACTTCCTCATAAACGCACAGTCAGCTCCAAGTAGCAGGATCTCTGAACCTTTTGGTATGTGACCTGGCTGATGAATCAAGATTAAACAAGTTTACCAGCCATGTTTTCACTGCCAAATGGCAGAAAGATCAGTTTAACATGCTTTGTTCCGACTGACACAGCTGTGCTTGTCGTAGACTATGCAGAAAACTACCGTTGTATTGTTCAGGCAGAGATATCATATAATCAGATAACTGTGCACCCATGTGTCACATATTACAACTGTGAGGAATGTGGAGAAAGAGTAAATGATTATTCTATCTTTCTCTCTGACGATGTGAAACATGATGCCCCCTTTTCACATCATTGTCAGCAGGCTGTTTTTTCTGCTCTTAAGAGTAGAACAGAGTCTACATTTTCAGTGATGGGGCCTCAAGCCAGGTTCAAGTCAAAGGTTCCGTTTGCCTATCTAACAGAATTGTCCAAAGACATGGCCAAAGAAAGATGTTATTTTGGTTCCTGACATGGGAAAAACCCTTGTGATGCTGCTGGTGGCATTGTCAAAAGTTTTACTGAAAATGCTGTGAAATATGGGCATGCGCATATTCAGTCAGCTTCAGACGTTTACAAGTATTGCTCTGAAGCAACGTCTTTAACATCCACATGTACCAGTCATGTAAGTCGTACTTTTTTTGGGTTGAGAATGGGGAACGACATGCAGATATTCCACAAATTTCTACATTGCATGGTACTACGAAACTGTACAGTATTAAACACATTGCAGGACTGTTTTTTCCTACTAGAAATTTGTCTTGTTTTTGTAAGGCATGTTTGTCTCCTTCAACATCAGCAATGGAATGCAAGAACAGTAAGTATGTTAAGGAGTCCGAAACTGTAAAGTTAAGGGACTTCCCGGAAAGCAATGATGAGCAGTGCTCTGGGGATGGAGATTTAGACACAGCTTTTATTGATGATGCTGAAGGAGACAACATGGCAGATGAAATTGTGACTCACAACCTTGATCTGCCTTTCTTACAGAGTGACAGGGTGACCGTTTTTAGGCATCTACAGAAATATTCAGCTAAATGTACATTTTCTGCGCTTGCCAATTTATGTCAAGGTGTCTTTCCCCATCTTGAAAGATTTTCCCTACAACCAAATGTTGTGAGTGTCCATTCTAGTGATGCTGCTGTAGATGTTCATGCTTGTTCACTGAAGCCCGATGCCTTCCTACATTTGTTTCCAATGGAAACTACTGGTGATGGTAATTGTATGCAGTGAGTCAAGCTTGCTTTGGCACTGAAAGTTTTCACTACGAGCTTCGCTGTCGTGTCATAATTGAGATGTGCCTTAATAAACAGCACTCTCTTTCTTTCCTGCCCCAAAACGAGCTCATGCAAATTGCTTTGTTATCACCATGCTCTGAAAGATTTGACTTTCTGATTTTAGCTGTACTGGTGATATCTTTGATGCTGAGGTGTTGTACACTTCCATGCTAACTCTACCCTTGGCCTTTGGCAAATGGCAGCCTTTGCCAGTGTCATAGGCTGCAGTATTTTTCCAGCATACCCTGCTCTAGGACCTCGTCAGTACAGAAAGCTGTTCAATCAGTGCCTGAAACCAAGTGTTCAGCACCATGAACAAGCACTGGACTTTGAACAGGGAAGACATGAAGGATGAGTACTGGGTGGCCAATCATGTGGTGCCACTTTTACCTATTTGTGACAGAATGTCGATTGTGTATGAAAAACATTAGTATGAATTTGAAAGAATGATGCCATTGATTTGAAGATGGCTTGAACATTGTATTGTTGAACTTTGCTGATAGTTGTACTTAAACTATGCTTCAGCTGATGATCGTGTCAACATTTGGATGGATACATGGACAGAAATCATATCGTCTACTGTGACAGTGCATACACTTTTCCAGAACTGTTTTTAGCTCTTCAGAAGAGAAATACTGGTGCTGTAGGGACAGTAGTAGAACACAGGAAAGGGTTTCCTGACATGCTGAAAAAGAAACAACTGAAACTGACTCATCACGGAGAGCTGGTGTTTGCCAGATGTGATGATTTAGTTGCTTTTGCATGGCATGATTCAAAGCGGATGTACATGCTAAGTACTGTACATACAAACACAACTGATAAGACAGTGAGGGACAGGAAAGCACAAGGGGGCAGAAGTGAAAAGGAAAAACCAGTAATTGCGGAGAATTACAATCCATATATGGGTGGTGTGGACCATTTCAACCAGCGAATGGGATCCCATTGTTACCCTTACAGGAACAAAAAGTGGTATACAGCCATTTATCATTATGTGAAGGAGATAGCACTCATCTATGGATACAATGAGGCATCTGTGAAATCTGCAGTGAAATTTAGGCAATGTGTGATTGACAGTTTGGTTGCTCCTCTTGCTGCTCAGCGTGCCATTACTTCATTCAGTCTCGCATGCTACAAATTATTCATCACTGATGAAATCATACAACATTTCGTCACGGAAACCAACCATTACGCATAAGAGAGAAAGGATGCGATGAATGGTCTAGCAAACATAAAACCACACTCTGTGCTGCAGAAATGGAAGAATGTCAACAAGAAAGAAATGAAAGCTTTCATTCTTATCTTGATTCACATGGGAGTAATAGGAAAGTCTTCTATCAAGTTCTACTGGTCCCGAGACTTTTTTATCCATACTCCATTCTGTGCTAAAATCATGTCATGAAATCGCTTCGTGGCAATTTTGTCTCTGTTTCACATTAGCAACAACCGATTTTATCTGCCTCCTGATCATGATCCTCTTCACATGATTCGACCCTTCCACAGCCACCTGCAGAGAACCTTTGAATCTCTTTACACCCCAGAACAAAACATCACCATTGACGAAGCAGTATGTTCATGGCGCGGCAAACTACGTTTCAAGGTATATGAAAGACAAGCCAAATCCCTGGGGAGTGAAATTTTATGAATTTTGTGAATCTGGCACAGGTTACGTTCACTGCTTTCGAGATCTACGCAGGAGAAAAGGACAAGAGCAACAAACCATACGATGTTTGTCTCAGGCTGCTTGAACCGCTTCTGAATAAGGGTTATCATGTCTTCACTGACAATTACTATACTTGTCCACAATTGTGTTATGGCAGATTCTACGGTATTCAGGTCAAAAGTCAAGTGAGATATTACTGATACTTATACTTGAAAAATATGGTATAAAATGGTTGACTGAAATTTTAATATGACTCAAATGACAATGACGAAGCAAAGTAATCAATATCGGATACTATAGGCATCAACAAATACTATTTTAGGAGATAAAACGAGTTCTGATCGTAAGAAAAGCGACAGATCAAAGTTCCCTCTATAAAGTGCCTTTGTTGAATTAATAATATATCAAGTTTAAAGAATGAAACATACACACAGAGAAGGTTCGGTGATTTAGAAATTTCCATTTAATCGTAGGCCTATAATTTGTATCGCCTTTTTGCTCCGATGTTGAGAAATCTTGCATTTTTCATGTAATCTTTTTCAATGTATCGTCTGTCGCTTTTGCTAAAATCAGATCTAACATTATTCTCCTCTCATAAAACAGTTATTAAAAGAAGTAATGATACAAGAATGATTTTTTAATTATTTTTTTTTTAATCCAAGTGCTCTTTTAACTATATTTCCGAGGTAAACTGTCATAAACACGATTTGAAAATTCAGATCGTGAGATCAGATCTTGTCTGCGACGTGATTCTAATGATATGAACATTGTAAACAGTCACGGCATCAGTTTCACAGAGCTTCGACAAGGCATTTCGTTACTGGACTGAAATTCTGAGAGTGTGATCGGTCATTTTGAGGTTCCTTGGAGGTAAGTTATGTGACTTGCTTATGTGTATTCATTTGTCAAAGTTTGTCGGACACGATCTGAACCGTAGGTTAGATTTGAATTTCTATGATGCATTCTGCTGCCTTGCACACAAACAACCAGCGTGGGGGGTCGAGGGAATCTCATCTTTCGTAAAACCAGGGTTTGAAACATTAGTATGTAGAAAAGAAGCTTAGAAAAAGCATTTTACAGCAAATTCAGATCGTAGACTAAAGGTTACAGACCTGTAACTGTACTTTCACTTTGTGGTAACTGTACTTTCACTTTGTGGTAACTGTACTTTCACTTTGTGGTCCTACAACTTAGGGGGTATATTTCATCTCCCCCTTTCCCTCTTTTGGCATGCCCTGCTTCCAGTAATAAGGGCTCCAGGGGGGGAATTTTGATATCATGGAAATCTGTGTCCATTTTACTTTATTTTACCAGGCACTATTTAGCCCTGGGCTGGAACTGCCAGCTCAAGGGTGTGCTCAGGCGGAAGAGGAGGGGTTTGGCATTGACCAGTGAAAAATGTAGGTCTGTTTACAAATAGCAACCAAGCTCAAAATTTCAATGGGCTTGCTAGGGTTGGGTAAGTCTTAAAATTTTGGCCACATAATGAGCTTCAATCTGGTATGGGTCTGGGTGAAGGCTAAAACTTTGGGTTCAGAGGGCAGCTCAAAATGTTAATATAGCCCATAGAGGAAAAATGGGTCCAATCCTATTACAGGTCTGTAACCATAAGCGACAGACGAAATCTCCCCTCCGCTTCAGATCGTCAGGTCAGTGACAGATGGGAATTCCGATTGTTAGGAAAGGTCGGCGATGCCTTGTTCAGATCGGCAGGAAAGTGATAGATGCTTGGGAGCTGCTATGTTCAGACCGGTAGAAAAGTGACAGATGCTTGGGTTATAGAGACTAGCAGGTTCCCCGTTCTACGAACGGAAAGGAAAGGAGGCTAGACTAAAAATAAGAGTATTTGAGATAGATTTATGAGGAACACAAAGTACAGATGATAAGAGAACATAATATATATTGACATTTGTCCGTACAAGTGAACAAAGCTTCACCACACCGCATGACGCGCGATCTGAGAATGAAAGTCACGATCACCAAACGTCGTGCGATCTGAGAATGGAAGTTCCGGTCTGAGACGGAAATGACGGACTTGACGGAAGTACATTATCACGTCGTATTCGCAATCATTGATTGATAGATGATAAATATGACTCAATTTCTGAAAAATATATACGTTTTTGGAAAAAATTATTTAGACCACGTACAGGTTTGGTAGATTTCACATACGTGTGCCAGGTATCATTCCTCTATGTTGCGCATTAAAAAAGCCTTTGCGGGAACAACGTTGGGCCCAAGCTCCATTATTATATGATTCATATTGTTAGAATTGGCGACCGACGATTTTAATGAATTAGTTTCAGAAAGTGATAAAAAATGGCAGACTCCTTCAGAATGTTAGAAGTAACGACAGAGCCAAACCAGATTAGTCTAGGCTAGTCTAGTCTAGAACTAGACGTCTAGACTAGTCCCAGATTTATAATGTTAGTGGTGGCTTGGGACCCTGTTTACATTTTTTTAAAACATAAAATGGATTTAAATTGAGGCATTTTTGTTGTTGTTGTTGTTGTTTAGTTTCAATCTCCACTCCGCCCCGTCCTGTCAAAGAGCCAGCGAAGAAAACACTATACAATTTTGTTTCCTCAACAAGAAAAAAGTTGTCTACAGCAAAATCAGCCACAAATTATGCCGAGGCAATGTGGCTCTATCTAAGAACAACGCCTCCGAAGAAGAAAGCCCTTGAGAACTCAGGCATCTATGTACTTGGCCCAAGGTGCCAAAGAAATCTCAACTTCTTGAGAGGCCAAGGTGTGAAGACCTTCTTAAAATCAGAGCTGAAAAAGGCAAAGCATGTTTTGTTGAAGAAAGGAAAGTTCGAAAGGATGCCTTATCCTTAGAGACACAGAAGCTGGTGCGCCAGTTCTACAGTACTTCAGAGAAGACATCTCCAGAATTCTGCCCAACACCAGGTACACCACAAAAAAAGGACCTGGTTATGTCCTCCTGAATGCCCTGAAAACAACACATCAGCAGTTTTGTGTGGAACATCCGACACTGAAGTTTGCCCAGCTCCGTCCCAAAAACATGAGGAAAATGGGAGATGTCGATGCAGACACATGCTTATGTGTGAATTGTTTGAATATAAGATATACTCTGCAAGCACTCAACAGGATTGCAGCTGTTATGAAGGCTCCAGAGGAAGTGAAGCTCTCAGGGGAGGTCCAGCTTTACAATTTACTGCTGTGTACAAAGGGAAAGTACAGCTACTGGCATGAACCTGCTTGTGTGAAAGAATTTTCTCATGCAGCAAAACTGCCAAAACATTCTGATTTCAGACTAACAATTGTGCATGCGCTTATCGCAGATTCACCTAATGTTCCAAAGCCACTCGAGCGAGGAATTGCTTCGAAGAACATTGCTTCCAGAAACCCTGAGACAACACCAGCTAGACTGACTGAGAGGCATTTTCCATGTTCCTTACCAGCACCACCAGGCAAGACTGACAGGAAAGTTGGGAACAGGGATTGTGTTGTGTGCAATGTGCCCAAGAAAGAGCGCGTCGGGTCCAAAAGGTCACTGACATCTGTCATGTGTAGACAGTGTCAAGTTGCTTTGTGTATTGATCAGTGCTTTGAGGTCTATCACACATAGACTACATGGACTATAAATCTCGAGCAAGAGATCTCAGACTGGGTGCTCATGCAGACAGACAACAGAGTAACAGAGCAAGAAGACAGTAAACTCAATATGTGGAATAAGGTAGGAAAGAAAATAATTTAATTTTCATCTTACACCCCAGCAGCAGCAACAGCAACAACAACGAACAACTTGTGAACAATCAGCACACATCCACAATCAAAATAAATGTATTTGAACACAGTTTTGAACCTTCAGCATTTTTTTTATGGAGTAGAAAATATTTTTTTTGTCGTTCGTCATTGTAACTGATGATGCTGCCATACCACCACCACCACCACCACGACCACCACTCCATGTTTTTTTTTCAAAGCAAACATTTTTTTCACATTCTCCATCCACTCTGCTCCATCTTTCCTTCTTACAGGGTCTACCCAGCTGTAAAAATAAAGATGGAGCAAATTTTTTTTATTACACCCTGAATTTTGATAAATCTGAAAAAGACCACTGGCACCGAGGGAAAAATAGTGAAAAATACCTACGGCGCTTAAAGGTTTAATATTTATTTTTTAAAAATAGAAATTAATAATAATCTGCACATATTTGAATAGGCATTTGATACTTATGGTGAATAATTTACATCCGAGGTGGAACTCAATCACCAAATATGGCAATATCGATCCAGTCCAACTCTTCTTTCACACTTATTCTCTCATTCTTTTCTCTCTCTTTGTTTCTCGCACACATTGCTTATTTGAATATGGACATACATCTAGCCTTCCATTGTTGCCTTACAAGTTGATAGGCCCATAGAGAAAGAAGATGACACTGCTAACATCTTAAACAAAGCTGAGGGTTAAACTAACCCCATCTCCAGTTTTCTATGATAGCAAACTTTTAAAACAAATTATTATTACATTTTTTATGTATACTTTTTCAGCTGATGTTACGTCGCAATGAAACGATGCTTTCTTGCCAGTGGCAAAGGACGACAAGCCAATCCTCCCAATGTCCCATCCACTAATCTCTGCCGCTTCAGTTATTTGCCATCCAGAAAGAAAGAGATGCAACTTTCCCAGACGTTCACTCCTGGTTCCAGCGTCTGTTTCCGCACACAACAAATGAGAAGACACGCTCAGAGGAATACTTCAAAGAAAGTGGCAAACGGCAGAGAGACATTTGGCATCAGGAATAGCTGGATTCGAAGCATTTTGTCAGCTGGATTTTAATTACGTATTCCTGTCAGACGAACTTCACACCCTTGGCATTAACCGTTATGTTCTTCTTAACTCAGAAAGCTTTTCTCCATCCAACGAACAAGGGCCTATTACAAATGATATTGTCATTCAGCTTGAAAACTTTTGGAGCAGAAACAAACTGTCAGAATGTGTCCCAGTTATTATTTTGAGANTAAAGGCTGTCATGAAAAGAAACACAGAGCTCAGTGAAGAGTTAACATTGAAGAAAAAAAAGAGTTGAAGCAAAAACTCAAAACCTATTATTTTTTATCAAGGGAGCAAGTGTGATGATACTACTACTCAGCAGCTCATTATCTTCAGAAGAGAAAACAAAGACCTGAAATTGAGAGTACGTAGTCTCAAGGAACAAAATGAGAAAAGAGAACCAACTACATTGTATAAGGAAAAATATTAATGGAAGAAAGAAAACCTGTCATTACGGAAAGAAGTGAAGGAGGTGAAATTAATGATGAAGGAAAAGCAGGAGGTGGTGTTGAAGTTAAAAGCTGAAAAGCGTAACTTGCAAAAACCTTTAAGTAAGCAACAGAAGAAAACAGAAAGGGCATTAAAAGAAAAAAAACATGTTGAATACATCTATTATTCAACAGTTGCAACTAGAAAATGTGCCAGAAAGCTTAGACACTAAGGATGACAGGTACAATAGATTTTCAGGAGACATGAGGACCAGTCATGTGCCTCCAAGGAGAGGCAGGGCTAGCAGCAGTGAAATGTCCTGATGTCATTAGGATTGTGGCCACACATTTATTCCATCAGGATATTGTAGTACCTCATCGGACCACGGCCAACAGAATAATTGATGAAGCCAATGTTCTTGCAAAATGCCAAGTTGCTGCAAAGATACTGGAAAACAAGAACGTTGTGTTTCATACTGATGGCACAAGCCATGATAGGTGAAGAAAATAAAGATGAATTGTTTTTAAAGATCATAAACAGCATTACTTCCACGATGAGTGATCCGGCTAGTGTTATGAAAACCTTCAGTGAGAAATTTGGCCAGATGAAAAACCTCATGCTTGGAGGCAATGTGCGAACAAATTTTTTTAAACTGCAACGCTCATTTTTTTACTTGGCCTGTCAAATGCAGGTGAAGGTGATCGAAAAGAACTTGGTCAGTGAAACTAGTGAGGCTTTGGGGAGGGACAGAAGTGGACTGTTCAAAAGGTGGAAAGGCAACGAATGTGCTACCCTCAGATTCCTCAGAACAACAGCTTCCTGCTTAGGCCCGAGAGGTGATGAGAAGAGTGGGGTACGAGAGGAGTGGCTGCAGTTTTGTGTCAAGGAAGACATTAAAAGTGACATCTCAATCCACAGGTCAAATCAATTCAACATTTTTCAAAATTCAGAAACTACTTTCCTTCAGCATGACAAAATTTGCTCTTTTATTTCAGAAAGTACATCAGGACAAAACAAATGGTTAACAAGTGTTCTTTTAGATGCGGAGAATCATAGAATCCAGACTTTACTTTGTGGACTTTCTTTGCTTTTCATACATGTCACAGCTCCATACTGGAGTCTTGTAAACAGTAACAAGTATGCAGAAATGTCACAGTATGTGAAAGCCCTTGTCAAAAAGATGTCTTCATAGGTGGAGAAGCCTGAAATGTTTTTTGGTGCAGAATGCAGAGGTGTTTTCGATGGTGAGTTCTGGAAGGAGGATGCTGATCGGATGGGTAAGGTGTTGATGTTTGCGAGCAAAAATAGAGACGGTATTGAAAAGATGCTGAAAACTTGCTTGATGAAGATGCTGGAAGTGACGAAACGACACCTAAAAGACTTTTTGGAGGATGGTGTCTTTGGAGGGGAGATTTAAGAGGCTATCAGGAAGGAATTAGAGAACTGTCCATTGACTAACCTGACTGGCGAACATGCATTCGGAGATTTAGATTTTGATTTAAATACTCGCAGGCATTGCACACTATTCAATAGAAGCACAAAACATATGCTAAAACGAAACAGAACGATGGGATGATGGGATGAAAATGGTGACAGTGAAATTAAGAAAATTATGTCTGATAGTAGAAAGCTAGGAAAGTTTTAAAAAGTAAATTTAAAATCCAGGAAAGCCTTGTGAAGTTAACCCCCTCCTGACCCATATTTTGCTCTTCGTTAATTGTGCCAAGATGCCGTTTGGACGTATGTGGTACCATATATATATAATGGCTAGCCAGGACCAGTAGGACGTACGTGGTACGTCATATTTTTCTTGATTTTAACTAATCATAGCAAATAATTAGAGCCAAACCAACTTCAGAATTGTATTCAGCGATATTTTTTCAGTACGAATACACCTCTTCTGTATCGAAAGTTTATCAGAACGAAGCATAAGCCGAACTTGACTTTTGCTTTGTTCCTGTTTACAACCGCCGTGCTGTTCACGATGGAGCCTTCATCAAGTTGTGCAGATACAAGCACAAAACGAACTCGGGGACCACTTTTTTGCCATACTGATGTCATACAAATGCTTGTAGATGGTGATACAGACGACGAATAATATTATGAAGACTCGGGGAGTGAGTATGAGCTCGAAGAATCGGAATCTAGAAACAAGTCCAGATCCAGTTCTGGGTCGAGTGAAAGTGACAGTAATGGACCTGTCTCAGTCAAACGTAAACCACCAGCGCAGAA
>JAWQUT010001810.1:0-11730 GCA_033807755.1 Ellobium chinense
GTTATAAATCCGTGGATGTGAAACTTGTATCCTAATAAAGAAATATACTTATTATTTAAATAATTAATCTTGAAGTTTGGCTGGAATTTGTGTTCCTTGTGCGCCAGTCACAGTGAGAAAATGTGCACACCTACTAAAACTTTGTTAAAAATGTGTCGCATTTTGTACATAACCGGAAGAAAAAGTTCGGAAACATGTTTCAAATTTGTTAGTAGAACAGCTTATGAACGGTCTTATGTCGGAGAAGGATATGGTAAGAATCAACGGTGGTCAGTATGCTCAAGCATGAGGCAAAGCTGTAAGTATAGCAGACACCACACGCAAGTCTGTGCATTGTTCCCTGTCTCTTCCGCATTAGTCGCAGCCATCTTGGCTTGCCTAGAGATTGATACTTCCTTTGCTTAGGAAGGGGCGTGGCTTCCCATTTTGTCAAACTGCAGGAACCAAATGACATAATGACATAATTTTCATATCTGACTATGGTGGTCTCGTACAAAGTGGACATCATCAGTCAATAAATTTGTCAGTATCCACCAACTGAGATGGAGCACAGAAATGTGCATAGAAGTGATTGAAAAATAATCTGCAGCTTTACGTTTTGTGATGGCGTGTTGTATTTATCATCCTGGTCTGTGTTTTTTCTTTCTGGACTGCTTCACTTTCTTACACTCCTGCAGGACATGCCTTGCTGTTTGATGTGGATTGCAACAAGGAATCTCCCACCGAATACAAATTAATGCATAAATAAACGAGACAGCAAATCTTCATCTTCTTCTTCTACCGCTACTATCGTTACTTCTACTACTACTACTTCTACTAATACCGTTACAACTATTACTACTACCATAATTATTGCCACCACCACTTCTAATATTACTGCCATTACTACTACTACTACTACTAATACCACTACTTGTGCAACTACTACTATTACTACCACCATATTTACTACTACTACCACCACTTCTACTGCTACTGCTACGACTTCTACTGCTACTGCTACTGCTACTACTATTACTATAACAACAGCAGCGTGGCCGTGCGGTTTGTGAGTCGTACTCAGAAACTGAAGACTTTCAAGTCTAAGGTTTATGTGTTTGACTCGCGAGTTGGGCGGTTTACGTTGTAGTGTCCTTGGGAAAGACACTTTGCTTCCATTTCCTCACTCGACTCAGGTGTAAATGAGTACCTGGCTTTAGAGCTAGGGGGACCAGGGCGCTGCACCGCTGTCGACCAGCAATGACTTTGTTATGCATTTCATTTGTAATATTATGTATTTACATGTATGATGTGTATTGTTATATGTGTTTGTATTATGAATGAGATGTTTAACACTGTATGACATTGTAAAACAATTTCCCTACGAGGTAAATAAAGTCGTATTTATTATTATTATTATTATAACAGCAATTATTACTACTATTACTACTACTACTACTACTACTACTACTACTACTATCACTAATACTACACTGTCTACTACTACTACTACTACTTTTATTATTATTACTACTACGACTACTACTATTACTACTACTACCACCTCCACCACCAACTCTTCTATTACTAATCATCATAACCTGTTGATTATTGTTATTGTTTCCATAGTGCTCCAGCTTGTTGTTTTATGCTGACTGAAAAATAATAAATTATTTGAAAAAAAAAAAACCTCTTTTACTACTACTATTCAACTACTACCACGGCATTCCAGATACTGCGGTTGATTCAACACGGGTCAGCAACTGAGTAGTCATGCTCACCTCATTGTCCCACTGATATAAGTTAGTTCCCTTGACTCAGGGCTCGGGCGTTTCTGTGCTGGTTACACTACAGGTCTGTAATGAGATTGGACTCTTTTTTTCCCTCTGTGGGCTATATTAGCATTTTGAGCTGGCCCCTGAACCCAAAGTTTTAGCTCTCACCCAGACCCTTAACAGATTTAAGCTCATTTTGTGGCCCAAAATTTAAGACTGACCCAACCCTATCAAGCTCACTGAAATTTTGAGCTTGGTTGCTGTTTGTAAACAGACCCTACCTTTTTCACTGGTCAACACTAAACCCCTCCTTTTCGGCCTGGGCATCCCTTTAATCTGACAGTTCCAACCCAAGGCTAAATGGTGCCTGACAAAATAAAATAAACTGGATACCGTTTCCCATTAAATCCCTTGGAGCCCTAATAACTGGAAGCAGGGCATGTCGAAAGAGGCAAAAGTGTAGATGAAATATAACCCCTAAGCTGTAAGACCCAACAGTGAAAGTACTGAAAGTAGAAATAATTGCAGGCCTGTAACCTACAGACGGGTCTTGGAGGTCATGCTCTGTGGCTGCATGCATAATCCACACGTTAATTAACGCAATGCGGTAACCACGGGAAACTCCCAAAGCAAAAGTAGTGTTCACTTTAGTTAACGCAATACGTTCATTACAGTACACCAAGGATTATGCTAACGGCCACTGACATCTTGTTGCTAATACTGCCATAACTCATGTTTGCATCTGGAATGCTTGAACCTATTCTATGGTATTGGAATCGAAGGCCTTAGGATAGGCCTTCAGTCATGAACAAAATAAACATCTGCAGTTGTACTGGATAAACTATTTTAAATCTGGAGACGACATGAGTATCACTATCAGCAGTCTGTATGTATGTACATCAAGATTAGTAACTCTTCGTCTTTGAGTTCATGCAGATTTGCTACATAGCAACTGTGTTGACCTATAATCTCATATTTCCCATTTTCAAAAAATGTTGTGAGAAAACGCTACCCATGACGCCAGCATAAAGAGACCAGATTAAAACTTTCAGGGCCTTAAATAGATAGGTCGAGCACGATTTTGGCAAAACGTTAACAGAAACAAAACAATTTTTTAAACACAGTGATACCCCGTATTTGTATCTGATAGTAAACATAATAATGATCATCATCATCATAATAAAAATAATAATAAAGCGATTTATATGTTTTGTATCCAGACTAATGCCCGCTCACGCGA
The DNA here is from genome assembly GCA_033807755.1 of Ellobium chinense. Classification (NCBI taxonomy): domain Eukaryota; kingdom Metazoa; phylum Mollusca; class Gastropoda; order Ellobiida; family Ellobiidae; genus Ellobium; species Ellobium chinense. The sequence continues at coordinate 2,995 of JAWQUT010001810.1, forward strand.
CGTCACACCATTATCACCCCCGCAGACCTGATCACTCTAGGACTTTCTCAGCTCCCGGGAAGCATACAGTGCCGCCGCCATTTACAGGTGCTGATCAGAGCATTCTGACAATATCTTCCACTGCATATAGCCAGATACCCATTTTACAGACGGGTGGACAGAGGGAAATGTGAATGAAATGCTTTCCCAAGGCACTTGCAACACACACGACCGTGGTCGGGAATCGAACCCACAACCTTCAGATCTTGAGGTCAACGCCTTAACAATTCGGTCAAGCTGATTCAGTTTGATATAATTTGTGGAATACGAACCCGTACCTCAACATGGAGAATATGATTTATATAAATGACCACTTAGATTGAGCAGGATATAAATTGGATAATGTATTCACAGCGACAAGATAGAAACCACGGAATAACAGTAATAATAAAAAGAATGTAATAACGACAATAACAATAGTTCATTTAGCTATAACCATGTGAAATACATGAGAACAATAAATACTAGAACAGTTTTCCAAAAACAAAAATACACTCATGCTCTCACAAGCTTTTGAAAGCCATCTCTCTTTAGCATATGGCTTTAATTAGCTTTATACTAACATTATTCCCAATCCTCAGTTTGTTTCACACCCCATTTCTTTTCCTCCGTCTTTTTGGCCGTTTAGAGCACGCAGAAGCACACATTACAGTCAAATCTCGATATCAAGTTTCTCAATATTAAGTATACCTCGTCATGAAGTATCTCAAGAATAAGTAGATCTCTGCATTAAGTATCTCAATAATAAATATACTTCGTTATTAAACGTGAATTTCACATATGCAAAATGCTGCAACCATGTTACCTGTTGTTCAGATGGACCTCGAAAAGAAGCCCCTCTCAATAAAAGTTAATATTTTTTCTCTAACAAAGCTATATCTTTTACAGATGTTTGACTGTAACATAATATGTATAATGTATTCTGTGCTGTGTTTTTGTCTGTTTTGAATGAGGTTATGATATTGTATGACACTGTGGATTCATTTCATATATTAAAATGGATAATTTGAGTACGTAGTTCCTAGAGATACTCATGTTCTGTATATGAAAAATAAAATTAACCCATTTACGAAGCAAATTTTATTAACGCTTACTATTTTCAGTCAAGATTTTTGTTCAGTCCTTGTCTCATTTACTTACTGATGCCTTAGATAAATCACTGCGATCCTTGTTAAAGGCATTGCTGATATGAAAACCTGGTAAAAGCAATTTTATGCCATTGCTGACAGCTAAAATCAAGGTTGAATGCTATCACCATCATTATGAGTCGGAAAGAGATTATATCCAAGCTGGAAGGTTTAGGTGGGCGTCGTTGGTCTTACTCTTGTGACGTCAGGCATTGCGCACTTATACAATGGAACTCGGTAATAACGGGTTGGTCGTGATTCTCAAACTTGTACGGTGATTACCGTACGCCATTGTTAACGAACTGGGATATGGAGACTATGGTTGCGTTTGTCTGGTCCCTGCGGCATTGCGGAAACGCTTGTCCCTAGCAAAGGAAGCATCAGTCTGCAGGCGAGCCGAGATAGCTGCGACTGATGAGGAAGTGCTAGAAAAGAATGCACTAATTTGCGAATGGTGTTTGCTATTCTTATAATATCTTCGCCTCATTCTACAGAGTATATACCACCAGTTGATTCTTGCCACATCCTCCTCCGACACCAGACCGTTGATATGACACTCCGTTAACAAATTTGAAATCGAAGATGGTTGCCACTATGCTGCCGAGCTTTGTCTTGCAATGAAAGCAAAAGACGTCACATTTCTAAAAAATATCTTGTAGGTGTCCATCCTTCCTCAATATGAGTGGCGCGCACCAATCAAAAACGGATCCCTGATAATTCCTTTGCGAAGGACCGACCCTTTCGCGATGCCGTAGGGACCAACCAAGCACGTCTAAAGAAATCACGTGAACTGCATTCTCATTATTCATGGCCATTTTTATAAGAACAGAGAGAGAGAGAGAGAGAGAGAGAGAGAGAGAGAGAGAGAGAGAGAGAGAGAAGAGAGAGAGAGAGAGAGAGAGAGAGAGAGAGAGAGGGAGGGAGATCGAGATTACTGAAACCTTGCACATAAACAATGGGATCTCTTACCATCAACTTTGCCTGTTATAGAGAGGCCCTACTGTTCCAAATTCACACCATGAACTCGAATTCCTCACAAACTCAAATAAGCCGTTTCCCTAAAATTCAAGTTTCCTGAGGTTCCATTGCGTGCTGACTTCAACACAGATGGATTTGGGGGGAGGGGGAGGTGGGGAGGTGAGAGGACATAAACAGATACACACACAAAGTAGGATGGAGGGGAAAGTGTTCAAGAATGCAAATGCAGAGAGAAAATAGAAGACTGATAGGAAGTGATATAGCGGGAATCGAACCCGCGACCCCTGGGTCGGCACCAATCGTCACGCCGTCATTTCGGAATCGGGCAGACGTCTATACACAGCCAAGTCTATACTCCAAAGAAGTAGCGTAGTGGCTGGAGTCTTCTCCAAAGCCGAACAGAAGACTTGCAGTAATAGCGCTAGGCACAAGACTCACACACACCACTAGTTTTCCAACTTCCCCATCCCCTCCTTGCAACCAATAGCCGTTCAGTTTCAGTTGGTAAACTTGGCAAGACAAACACTTGGATGTACAGAGAACATTAAGCATGGTGAACAAGAGATGGTCGTTGTGACTTCAACACAAATAATATAAATGGAATGTTGAAAGAAGTGGACCAAACACCATTCGAAGAGAGCTAGGCTGTGGCCAAAATGAAACTCCTACACAAAAGTAGGGATGAAACTGTTTACATTTCACGAACCATTTAATTATGAACACAAGAAACAGCAGAAAAATTAATATATATAGCATGAAGTTCCAGGCTTAAGATTGAATATACATATAATACTCTTCTTATCTAGACGCGATCAGACAATGACCCACTTTTCCAGGAGAAGTCCAAACACTTTGTCTGCAACAACGCTCAACAATAATCTTAAGAACATTACGCTACACTGCAGCTACCATTCTTCTAAAATATTATTAAAATTTATCAATATCAAAAGTTTTCCAAAAAAAGTTTGGTCGCATTTTTAATAAAAGAGATTACAGTTTCACACGGTCTTAAGAAAGAACATAACATTGAACCTTAATGGTTGCAGGAACCATATTGTAAAAATCCTTGAGCCATTTACTGAAACTTTCTCCTTGAAAGACAGGAACGTTCCGAGATGGTCAAGGCTAATCAGCAGGTCTGGTGCCACCGCTGTGCTCAAATAATATACTGTTTACAGTGGGGGTCCTTCATTTAGAGTATTCACAATTTTAATTTAGATAAAAAAAGGTTGCAAATTTGGCTTTCTTTTGCAGATCATAGGCCCGCATAAATAAAATCCGCACATGTCTTTGGGAAACACTGCCTGCAACAATTATGTGTTTTACAAATTCAAGACCGAATTTCACCACTTCTGCCCTGTGGTTTCATGTTATACAATTATTTAAACATAATACTCTATTACTGTAGACTTTGATAGTTCATTTTTTTTTACTAGTGAAGCTCCTGCAACCTTTATGTTTCTGATTACAATGTGGATTTCATGACCATTTTCAAAGCAATAGAAAGAAAAAAGTAGTAAAAATGTTCACAGGCATTCATACTAAGATTTAAAGTTTGTGTGGACAACAGTACATCTACTTTATACTATTATTACTTTCAAACACAAACTAAGCCAATTTGTGCAAGACTACAGTACCAGTAAAATGAGTTCCTGCATTTATGCCTCGGATTCTTCGTATGACGAGATAACAGCTAGGTCTAGATCTTGATTGCGTGACATTGCTTTTTGCATCAGACCTGGGCAAGTACAAAGATAGTCCCAAGTCTCATTGTACATAGGCGACCCAGCGACAATCAAAGCAATCAAACCAACACTTGCTCTGAAAGCAAACGTGATCAACGAAATCTTAAGGAAAGTGAAGACAGATTATGGAGAGCATAAACTATGTTCTCTGTTCCGTTTTTTTTATGTGACCTGTACACAGGAGGCCATAGGTATGAGCATGTCAGCCTCTAGTTCTGTAACACTGATGGTGATGATGGCCTTGTTGTTTCTGGGTTTGCTGTAGCGTTGGTGGAAGTACTGTTACGGAAAACGTGTTATTCAAGTTGCTGCAAATGAATGCGTTGCTGCTGCTATAAGTCTTGCTGCTGTTGCTGCTGCTGCTATTGTTGCTGCTATTGTTGTTGTTGCTGCTGCTGCTGCTCCTATTGTTGCTGCTATTGTTGTTGTTGCTGCTGCTGCTGCTCCTATTGTTGCTGCTATTGTTGCTGCTATTGTTGTTGTTGTTGTTGTTGCTGCTGCAACTGCTTCTGACTCTTACTATGTTTTTAGATGTGACCACTGATACTGACTCATTTCTATTCGTTTAGCTAAAGCTATGTAATACAACTCATGATCTCTTTCGTCCTTTAAAATTTACCATTACAGAACGGAGAGAAAGTCTTAGGACAAGATAACCCGGTCATGACTTGATAACAGATAATCCCAATTCCCTGCTAAGAGCTAAGTAGACATTGTCAGTTCACGGACAAAGATTTGACTTTTTCATTCAGTGGGACTTTGGCATGACCTTTTGGAATATAACAAATATAGCACATGTTTCAAGACTATGTATTATAGTCAGAATTAGCTAGCCTAAATAAAGACTATAATAATATACTGAGAGGCAAAAGGAACTCCCTACCTAGTAAATAACCCAGAACTGCTTTAAAGGTAGTCACATCATGTTAAAATTTTGCACACATAGATAACATGTTTACTAATTCATACAAAAATTTAAAAAGAAATTGGAGACATACTCTTTATTGTGATAAAAAGCTTATCTCCCTTTTTTTTTCTAAAGTTCAGTATGGAATACGACCGCCTCGGGCGTCAATGCAAGCACGAATTCATCTTTGCATTGATCTTTTCAACCTCATGGCTGATTGCTGTGGCAACTTGTTTCATTCTTGGGTCAGAGCAACACGGAGCTGGCCAAGGTAATTTGCGTCTTTGATTACGTGACACTGCTTTTTGCACCAGACCTGGGCAAGTATAAAGATAAAGTCCCATGCCTCATTGTACATAGGGACACAGCGACAATCAAAGCAATCAAACCATCACTTGCACTGAAAGCAAACCTGATCAACAAAATCGTTAGGAACGTGAAGACAGATTATGGAGACAGCAAGAAATCTATTCCGTGTTCTGTCCCTTTATGTGATTTGTACACAGAAAGCCACAGGTAAGTGCATGTCAGCCTTTAATTCTTTAAAATTGATGATGATGACTTTAGTGATTCTGGGGTTCCTGTAGAACAGTTGTATCACGCGCTGCTATGAAATACCGACCTCCAACATCCTCAGAGCTCCTCCACGATCTTCTGCACTCAATTTCGGTATGACTGAATTTTTGAAATAAAAGGACACGAGACACGAAAAGTTGTTTTTTTTAAACTCGATCGGGACCTAAATAAGAGATTGGGAAAAATGTGGTTTATTTAAACCAGAAAATAACCAGCCAGATGCGAAAAGGCTATTGTGCCTTTCCAGTATGCAGCGAAATATCGTGAGCGACTTGTGATAACCGTTACAGTTTAAGATTACTTGCGACACCTAATACACAATGGCAAATTAGTAGACACTTGTTTAGTGCATCATTTTGGACTTTAAAATTGGGGAGCTTTTTCTGCCGCTAGGTATATTATTTTTCCTACTGAAATGAGCTTTTGAATGGTCCACACCCTGCTCGTTTTATTCGGATGATTAGTCGGAGGTACATCATCAGGTCTTAAAAGAATAGACCTACAATTATTATTGCAAACAGTTCCAGAATTTCGAGTTAGGTAAAATTGTCAAATGCCTCATGCATACTTTTATATCGACAATGTTTCACCCAGACGAGCATGTCTCTGTACTTTCAGGATTGGGACCCGTGATTGATGTGCATCCGGCAGAGATCCAGATAGACCACACGGACACTCTAGACATCGTGTGTACATTCAACGTTGACAACACTCCCAACATGGCCGCCATAATTTCTCTCATTATCTCATGGTCAGTCGACTCAGGCGCTCCTTTTACCGAAGTTGCCGCCATTACTGAGTTTTCACCTCACACAGTGAATCAGCTGACCAATGCCAATGTTTCTGGCGTCGGATTCCTGAGTGAAGATGGCGAGTCTTACCTTCATCTGGAATGGAAATTTCCTACTGAGTTGCAGGCAGGAGTCTATCTATGCTCCGCTAACGGAGTCGATAAGCTGGGACACAACCTGGTGATGGACGCTTCTGCCCAGGTCACTGTGGAAGGAGGAAACATTGCCCACTGCATGGACACATTGGATGAGGTGAGGAAAAACGTGTCGAACTTGGAACAGATCGTGACTGACATGGAAAACTACACCAAGACCCTGGAGCTCAAACTAGCGGAAATGGAGAACTACACGAAGGCACTGGAAGAAAAGTTGGCAGGCGACGGACAATGTAGCGAAGGCGAGGATTTCTACATATACGGCATGCGATATAAGTGTCATAACTACTATCTCTCTAATGGCTACGGTTTTGAAGTTCACAACGCGACGGAGACTTGCAAGAGATTCGGTGGCTACCTCGCAGAGATCAATGACTATGATGAATATCGTGCCCTACAGTCGTTTCTTCGCAACACTACTAATCTTGATTGGGTTTTGGTGGGCGGTACTGACGCGGGTCATGAGGGAGTGTGGACTTTACCCTCCAGTAACGAGACCCTGCCAGTGGTTGACTGGTTAGCTGCGAACGATGGCAGTCATGGCGTCACAGACAACTGTTTGATGCTGGATGGGCCCTCGTGGCGGATGATTGATAGACAGTGTCTCAATTCTTATGATACTGATCGTTTCATGTGCGAGTTTCCTTAAACTGCGTGGAACAGTACAGTCAAACCTCTTAAAGGGACAGGGGTAGTTATTTGCTTCACAATCTAATATGGCCACATTATTGTTCAAAAAATTTAAGCCGCGAATATCTTTCCTTTTCCACGACAGTGTCTGAGAAAACAAGGCAGGAATGTCAGGATTTTCTCCCTGTGCGCGCCGCCATTACTCATACTGTGTGACGTTTTAAAGGGAGATAAATTGGCAGAAGAATGACCCAGATGGCGTGAGCATGTATCGACACCAGTCGTCTGGTAGCTTTATTCGCTTTGTGACGTCACACAGCACGAGTGATGGAGACGTACGCAGGATGAAAATCCTGATATTCAACAGTGTTTTCTCAGAAATGGAATAGTGGAAAGAAAATGTACGCAGTTAAAACATTTTCTGAATTTTTTTTTAAGTACGTAGATTTTTTAGACTGTGAAGCAAATATCTACCCCCGTTCTTTTAAATTAGTATGCCTTTAGGTTGCAGGAGGCAGATTTATTCTCGAACCACAGGAACGTTCCGAGATGGCCAAGACTAGTCTGCAGGTCTGGTGCCACCACTGTGCTCAAATTCTATACGTTTACGGTGGGGGTCCTTCAGTTAAATTTTTCACAATTTTAAATTACATGAAAAGGGGTTAAACATTTGGCCTTCTTTTGCTGATCACAGGCACGCACAAATGAAATCCGCTGAAGCCATTGCAAAACACTGCCTGCAAGAATTATTTTTTTACAAAGTCACAACTGAATTTCACCACCTTTGCAGTGTGGTTTCATGTTATATGATTATTTCTACACAATTATAGTAGGCTACTATCGACTCGGATAGTCCAGTTTTTTTGACCAATTAGGCTCCTGCAACCTTAATGAATAATATGTTGTTTAAATATGTTAAAATGGAATTGCAGACGTTTGGTCAGGACATTCTACAGTGCAGGGTAAAATATTACATGCAATGGTTCACTCACGGACAAGCCTGAGAGATTTTAATGACATTTTCAGCTTCAATAAATTATAAAGAAAATCTTACCTTTAAGTGGAGCAGATTCATACAACCTCATGTTGTTTCTTCTACACTCTTGAGTTTCTGAAGCTGCAGGTGTGTTGCATGTCTTGCCCAAACAGTCCTTATAAACATCTGGGCAACCTGTAATAAAGGTATGGGTACAAATTACTGTGTGACAATGGAAAAAAAATACAAATGGCATAGGCATGCTAAACATTCTCAAAAACCCATTACCAGCACTGAGAATAATTATTAAAAGTCCATTTAAGACATTTTCCAGCGTTATAGCTGGGTTAATTTACTCATTTGATGATCTGTAGTCCCTAAGAGAAGGTAAAATTATAGGCTTATATTATTTGAGATCGTCCAATATCTGGAAGTGATCATGACCCTCCTATCATTTAAAAATAGTAGTGAAAAGTGTTGGAAGGTGAAACCAAGCAAATGAACAATCAAATTGTGTATCTATGTGATGTGGGGTGACAAGCAAGCACACAAGAAAATTCTAAAGCATGGTTGCTGATTGAATAAACTGGAATTTGACTAATCAGAATGCATCTTATGAGGTTTCTTACTTGGACCAAGTTACATCAGTAGGCTGCTTCTGCATGTGTGGGTGTGCGTTAGTGTGTGTCTAAGGTGTTGGGAGGGATGGTGGAGGGGAACAGGGTGCAAAGGAAATGGAGTGAAGGGGAATCCAGAAAATTTATGAGGTACTGACCTGCAGTAAGTGTGTGTATGTGTATGTGGTTGTGGGG
>JAWQUT010001813.1:0-12846 GCA_033807755.1 Ellobium chinense
CCAGCAGAGGCGTTATACCATTATGACAGACGCTTGAAAGACTGTTTTACTGGAATAATAGGTATCGTATGGTCAGCAGAACGGTGCAGTCTTCCTTTAAATCTAAAACTGAAAGTACATGTAGGCGGCCTGACATTGGCAACGCTTACAATGAGTCTTAGACTCCTTCATACACAATACTATATGACACTCCCGTCTAGAACATGGTTTAGGGATAGGGACAGGTTTAGAAAAGAGAAAGCAAACATGAAAGGGTTCCTAAGACAATGATAATATCTAGGTGCTGTCCCAGATTTACTTTTTCTTCCTTAACCACACCTTCCCCACCCCCTATTCTTCCCACTCCCTATTCTTCTCACTCCTTATTCCTCCAACTAATCCTAAACCAAGCTCTAGATGGATGTGTCCTGATATAATACCTATGAAATTTACCAGATTCTCGAGGTTTAAAGTTAATGTAGAATGCCATGTTCCAAGTCGCAACCCTCTTTTAACGTTTGATTAAAAGACAAAATGCAGTCATATCGCTGGGAACGCTAAACCAGATGGCTCCTTAGAGCGCAATTTTTGTGGGGGAAATAATAAGTACGTGAAACGGTTTTCAGCCAGGCAGGGGACAACAAGGGGGCATAAGAGGAAAAATATGGACAGCGCTAGGCAATGTCATTTTGTTCAGACCAAAACTAACAAAAAACAAAATGACTGAGGTATAAAAGTATTGAACTTTTGATAGTTCCTATAAAATCAGAAAACTGGCCATGGGGAGGAGGAAAGGAGTTGGACTTAAATTTCAAAGGCTTAGATAGGTGCAAATACATTTCTAGACTCAGAGTAGATGAGGTTTAGCCACTCAAGCTCGAACTTCGTGGTTGTTGCTAGGTGGGTAACCCGGTAAGATTACCCTGTTTACTGAGTGAAATGACCTAAAATATTAGATAGCCTGCTTCACACCCTAAGTTCACAAAATCTATTTGGTCTAGGGACGTTTTTCTTTGTGTCAAAATTTAGAGGAAGAGCTAAACTACGTGTGTGGAAAATATTTTGGCACTGGACCCTCCGAGTTAATGAGAGGTGTAAAACTTTACATAGCCAACAGTGAAAAAAACATTGGCATCTTCATACTCAGATGCTCTCGCACATATTTTGTAGATTTTGCAACTACGATGAATTCTGTTTTTTCGATCGATTTTCACCTCACCTGCCCTATAAAACATGGCGTTCTAGCAACATGACTTGAAGTTTGGGCGAAAGTTGATACAATCGACTGCGCTTAATTGCAGTCCCAATAATCGCAGCTTCCGCTTGAACACAACAGTCAGCAAATAGCAAATACTACATTTCTTCGTTAAGTTACTGGATAATTGCAACTTCCTTTAATCGCCACTTTTTCTGTGCTTCCAGCTCCCTCTCTCGCCCTTACAAGGACTGTGAATAATCGGAGTTGACAGCACCGCAATATCCATTTTACAGACCAAAAACTCTCGCCCACTACCGCTGGCATATAATGCAATATCAAGAGCACATAATATTATTGTCAAGTCAAGGAGAAAGCATATTGCTATAAGCCGGTGATAGTAGTTTCAGCGTCAGAAATTTTATGCCCTACAGTTACATCACTCAGATAAGATAAGATAAGATAAGATACATCTCAGTGCCAAAAGGCGGGGATTTCTATTATGGTAGGAACAGAGTATACGGTTACAGCGGAAAGAAGCGGAGTCACAATAATATACTGAATATCCGTTTCTATACATTTTTTGGCTCGTAGATACTGTATTAACTGTCTGTAACAACCTGGATAAAGTTCAGATTTAATAAGATACAGTATAATGAATGTAATGATCTTGTTAAGAATCTCTCTCTCTCTCNTCTCTCTCTCTCTCTCTCTCTCTCTCTCTCTCTCTCTCTCTCTCTCTGTATCTCTCTCTCTTTACATACACACACACACACACACACACACACACACACACACACACACACACACACACACACACACANCACACACACACACACACACACACATACATATAACAATACACATTATATTACCAGCGCCCTGGTCTGCCCATTTCTAAAGCCAGGTACTCACATACACATGGGTATTCTATCTAGACACAGAATTACGAGAAAGTGTAAACTCGCCTTCATTTATAATACTAGAGTAAGATTGTGTCAAGACAGAAAATCCAGAAAAGCCAGTATAGGAACACGCGTATTCAAGATACTTGGGTGAAATCTGGTGCCAGACAACTGGTGCTATCACAGATAACAGTTGTTCCTAAATCATCATCCTTAATGAGAGAAATGCAGCATTCAGCACTTTGATGTGAAATTCTGCACAGAAATTCCAATACACTTACGATGGTGAGTGCTGCGGACCATGTTTTCTGCATTCAGCCTTTGGGACAGGACTGTGCTTTCCTTTAAAGCACCCGAAAATCAATTCATCAATACATAAATCTGCAATGTTAAAAGTTTCGTATGCATCCTCCACTTTCCACCTTCAACCCCGTCGCATTCTTAAAGTTGGATCTTTGCGACACATTTCTAACAAAACTCTAGTAGGTGTGCACCTTGCTCACTGTGACTAGTGCCAACCAATTCAAAGTGTACCATTTGTTAAGACCTACTTACAGAATACAAAAATGGAAAAATAATGGCTTCCCGCTTTGTCAAAGTGCAGAGACCAAACAAACGTAACACGGGTCTTTAAGAAAATGGCGTATTCAGTTCGTGAAGTTCGTCATTCGGTATAATATCCGGGATATCCATTCCATGGCGCTGACCTCAGTATCTTTGTTCTTTGAAAACAACAGGATATTATGGCGCAAAAAGTATCACAACCAAAGACAGCCGTACAGGCTGAGATAGATCAAATAGGATAAAAACAGTAAATAGGCCAACATTTTTTTTGGTTTATTTCGATCTCCTCCTTATTATAGTTGATTGAATTTCACCTCAAGTAGTCAAAACATCCTGTTACATTTTAGCATATCCTTGTAGCGTTAGATGAAATAATATCACCAAGGCCTATAAATTGGTCGGGTTGGCTGAGCTTTCAGTCAATCTCTGTAAAGGCTTACAGAAGAGTCACCCTGCCTGTGTGCAACCAAATCCTGCCTTAAGAAGTACCAAACCACTTTGATGAAAGAAGCTGTGATGGCGACCTTACGACTTATCTGTTATCTTCTGCTTATTTGTAATGTGTGCCTCAGCAATGCACAAGGTATCATTAACTCTACTCATGGCTTTAGTGGCCATTTGTATGCATGTATATATGTATATACATTGTAAAATTCTTGTATGTGACAATAGAAGAATAAGAAGCATAGGCGTTATTTAAACACCTCATTTATGAATATANATATAATAGTCGAAGCACCCGCAAATTTGCGGTTCGTGCAAAGCAAACGACCAAACTACATCTGCAAAATTAACACCGCTCCACTTTTTGTAATTATTGTGCTTAAACACGTCAATGTGTGTAAACATATCGGTTAAACTAAAAAAAGTGAAAAAAAAAAAACGCTAAAAATTAACAATTTTTCTTAACGCCAGCCTCTCTGAAAACCCGCCATATTTGAGGAAATTGGCCCCAAGACACATATACATATACATATACATATACATATATACATATACATATATATTACAATGTTTACATCGCCGTTTATTGATATTTGAATTGTATCATCTACCAGTCTCAACTGGCAAACGATGGTTACATGTTCGTATACGGCTAATTGCAATTCTCGAAGCATATCCAAAATATTCAAGGTAATTCTCAAATGTGAAAGTGCTTTTTATGATTTTATAGAAAGTCTACTTGTTTGGTGATGAGATTAGGTCATGCCATGTTTGGATATACTGTTCTTTTAGTCTGCGCTTTATTTGGATGAGAAACTTGTAACAGATGATTGAGCATTGTGTATTATCCAGTTCTCACTAAAACCGAGTTTGTGCAGTTCCCCAGCAATAAACGTAAACCCATTTTGATTCGTAAGCTCCATCACTGTGGAGAGATAATAATAGATTGTACATTATTATACTGTATTTAGTGGCTTTCACCGATACCAGTCGATAACAAAAGAACAGACGCTTCTGAGTTACATTAGTTGATATCGGAAAGATGCCAATTTCGCTTAGGACACGTAAGAGTCATTCCTTCAGTGTAACCCAGACTCTTTCGAGTATCAGAGAGTCAAAGGGCCAGAACACTTGTTAGACAGGTTTTTTCCCTCTGAAGACCTTCTGTTGTCTCGCTTTCCGAATATGGGACTCTCTTATCTACTGACATCCTTTGCTGTTTTAAAACAGTCAAAAAGGAAATGGCAATTTTAAACGTTTTTTTAACTTCATGGGGTTCGTGACTGCACGTCAATGTCACGTTAAGTGTGGATAACCCTTTTTATTACTGTACTTTTTAAGAATTGCGTGGAACGGAGAATCATACATCGTGTACAAAGAAAAACACTCATTTCTCCAATGACAAGACCTTTTTACAGTTTCAAGCGTACGTTAGGACATTAAAATGGTCCGGACTTTGAAGAAATATTATGTGGATTCGTTTAGAGAACGTTAAAATTCTGCACATTTACACAAATCAGATTTGTAGCCAACACTCAATTTTGTCGTCTACTGTTGCCAGAGCGTCTTGGCTCTAAATTTAGAACAACATTACTGGGAAAGAGGGAATGTTATAATTTTTTTTTTTGTAGCTGCCCAATGGAAGACTGACAAATTCCACACAAGAACTATATCACTTGAATGGTAGTTCATGTTGCACTTTGGATCTATGGTAAATAATCATGTTCTTTAGGTCAGCTAAAAATAGCGCACGGTAGAACCACTCCATAAATCTTAGCTACCTAATAAACTGATTTTTCTAGATTGGACCACTGGCTACTCAGGACATATCCTGTTTGCATACAGTCTATTTTTTGTCTGGTGTATTTTTTTTTTGACCATAGGTGGCAAGAACTTTGCCTTCAAGGCAGTCATGACATAAAATTTACGTTTCAAATCAAAGTTTCTTTGCCTACGTGTGCTGTATTGAGAATTTAGATCTATATTTCGCGGATCAAGGTCACAGTATTAACCACTTATTCATGGAATTTAATAGCTTGCTAGCTCAGGTGTCATAGCAATGACACTATGCAGCGTAGTTCAACATAGTCAAATGATTATCAGGGAGGTCTTTATATTACTGTAAAGAAACTTTCTTTCATTATTTTCAGACTGCAACCAGTCCAATACACTGGTCGGTTCCCAACAGGTTTGCTTCAACCTCAAGTGTCCTGAGTCTCTGCCCAGAACCTGTAAAGACGTGGTGAGCGATAAACCCCGGGAACTGGTCGTTCTGTACGACGGACTGGAAGTTCTCTGTGACACAGAGACGGAGGGAGGAGACTGGCTGGTCATTCAGAGGCGTATCAATGGGGAACTGGATTTCTACAGGAACTGGGAGGATTACAAGTACGGCTTCGGTGACATTAATGGCGAGTTCTGGTTCGGCAATGAGAAAGTCCATCGTCTCACAACTCAGCGGCGATACGAGCTGAGAGTGGATTTCAATTTCAGTGGTCAGGCTTATTATGCCAAATATTCCAACTTTCGCTTGTTTGGGGAGCCGGAAAAATACAAACTGGAAGCTACGGATTACTCAGGAAACGCTGGTGATAGTCTGGCTCACCATAACAATCAAAGATTTAGCACCAAAGATCGAGACAACGATTCATCGGGACCGAGTAGTTGTGCCACTGCCTACCACGGTGCCTGGTGGTATGGAAGTTGCCACTCCTCCAATCTGAACGGGTTGTGGGGCTCGGTCAAATACGCAGAAGGTCTGACGTGGCTTGAGACCACTGGCTACCATGACAGCGCCACGTTTACTGAGATGAAGATAAGACCCGTAGATTAAGAAGGAACCTAGATGAGAGTGAAACATGAATGGACAAAAACTCTTGTATTTATTTTCGTTTAAACATCCTTGTATCACCATGTTTCATATTATAATAACGGTGAGACAACAAGTTGGCACACACTGCATGTTTTCTTTTCTATGGCTTGTTGCTTGTAACGCTTACATAAAATCTTTGATCTGTTCAGCATATCCTATAGGTATTTGTGTAAACTAATTGAAATCGAAATTGTACAGTAATCACGCTTCAATAAGAAGCAGTATTTTATTAAGATATAAACAAAGAGAAGAGATTTAGATGTTTAATGTGAGAGAATTGTGAGACAACACACTGACACACACTGTATGTTTCCATCTCTATGGTCAGTTGCTGGAACGCTTTCATAAAATCTTCAAACTGCACAGCTATATAGATTATTATGGTCTGTCCCCCAATAAGCAATAGACAAGGCGAGTATCGTCTCTGCACGCCTCGCGTCGGCATATGACTAAATCATTCAGTAACTGTCATGTAACACTTTCCCTTTCGTTTAGCTATGAAATTTAAAAAAAAACAATGAAAATACAATAGGACCTCAATATTCAGTATTCATTTCATAAATATACTTTGTTTTTATGTATGAATTTCACATGGATGAATACATTATTATTCTATCCTTTCATTCCTCACATTAAATTTAACTCAATATTAAGTATACTTTTTTTGCCACGGCATACTTTATATCGAGGTTCTATTGTATGACTTTTCACCAAGGCCTATAAATTGGTCGGGTTGGCTGAGCTTTCAGTCAATCTCTGTAAAGGCTTACAGAAGAGTCACCCTGCCTGTGTGCAACCAAATCCTGCCTTAAGAAGTACCAAACCACTTTGATGAAAGAAGCTGTGATGGCGACCTCACGACTCATCTGTTGTCTTTTGCTTATTTGTAATGTGTGCCTCAGCAAAGCACAAGGTATGTTTAACTCTAGAAATGGCTTTAAGGGCCTTCTAATAAATTTATATTTATAGTTTCAAGTTTTCAAGTTTATTCGTCTAGGCATAAGCCAACCACATACAATGAAATGTTATATCAATACAAGGAACAAATGAAAATGAAGGAAAAAAAATATATGTAAACATAACTGCTACTAAATTAAATTTATCATTTACATATCTTGTCGCTTTCTCTTTCTCTCTTTGAATAAGGCCTATGCCCCTTTTTTATTCTACTGTCACAAGAATTTTTACAATCAACAAACCTTATTTAATAACTTGCAGTACTCAGTGACCTTACTAAAAATTCTCTATAAAATTACATCTTTCATTTCGTTTTCGCACTACTAATCGATACATAGAAAGGCGTAAACAAACTTACTAATTTCCTTAGCCACAACGAATGTTCCGCAGAGAAGGGTATACCCACGCGAAGTCTCTAATCATACTTCAAATTTAGTTTAAAAAATCAGGAAAGAACGCGGTCAGGATATCAAATCTAAGGCCCATTCTGCATAATTATTGTATTCGAAGGAGAAATTGTGTACTGTCCTGCCCTGATAACTCTCTGTTTTTTGTCCAAATCGAATCTGAAATCTCACTGATGTTGGCTCCACTTTTCTATACTATCCTTCTTTACCTCAAGTCTCTACCTATCACTGTGTTTTGACAAGTCAACTGGGGGATCAAATCCCTCCCGAGACGGAAAAAAAACGTTTTATAGAAACATATGGGCCGTCATACATTGATAACACATAGCAGTACACACAGAATCAGAACAATATAACTGCATATAAAAACAATATAACTGCAAATATACTTATATCGAAAACAACATAACTGCACATATGCTCATAAACTAAACAACTTGACTGCATACATACTTATGGACAAACCAACGTTACTGCATATGTTTTAAATAGATAAATGAAAATGAGGAACAAAATGAAATGTTAATAAACAAAAGATGATAATAGCATTTGGTGTGATTGGGGAGGAAATGTTGCCGAATAATATATAGTTCAGGAGGTCAGGATGACTTTTCAAAAACTGGGAGGATTTAAAAGGTTCTGTTCGTTTTGATTACAGAAGAGTTCATGGGCTTTTGGAGTGTTGAGGTGTCTGTAATATTGTGTGAACTGCCTGGCAAAGCCTGTGACGTATAAACTAAACAAATCAATACTGTTAATGTGTTGAATATCACGCTTATGCTATGTTATATAATAAACAATATTTCATTTTAAAATCTAAGAAGTGATTTAAGATGTTACCCCACAATGTTTTAGATTAAACAACCCTTAACCAACAGCTGAAAAAGGGAGGTGGGAAAACATACCTATCGAGTAGAGAAAATGTTTTTGTGCCAAACTGATAATGCCACTGGCCATGAATGTCGTTCACTGTTCGATATATATTGCTGTAAAAGACCAACTATATATAAGGCGAAATAGTCCTTCAGAAGAATGTCAGGTAATAAACATGAAAAGTATGTATATTCATAACGGTAACCTTAGAAAACTACAAATAAAAATGTTAACTACTTGTAAAAGTTGGCCCATTATTTAAATTGGTCCAATATTTTTTTTCAACTTCATGTGAACTAGACTATGTATTTTTGTATGTTTACTATCAATAATAATGTTTTATAAGATGTTGCTTTAACCGTCCATATGCTCTTCAAAACGGTCTGAGCCTGATCAATAAACTTGTTATACTGTACTTGAAAACTTGTTGTTATCAGCCCTTATGTTTATGATGTTGGTATGGTACAGTGCTGTATTGGTGTTTAAAAGAAGACACAGATCTATTATTGGAGATGAAATGTAGAACACATTGTGAGCAGCTCACCATCTTAAGGGCTGTGCTGGATTGGCTATTTAGACACACAATTACGAGGAACTAAAAACACATTTTGATGTAAAATGAAAGAGCTGTGTCGTGCTGGAAAAAGCTCATCTACGATCTAACATAGAGATATCAAAGAGACATGACGTCACTCCCATTCCTCATTTGCCTACGTCATAGTTTTGATGATTTGAATTGTTTACATCACTACGATTTTCCAATTATCTTCTTTTTCCTTTTCCTATAAAAACAAATGTAGAGTTTTGACTCGTTTTCTATCCCAAGTTTACAAGCTAATCCACATATGCCTCATTGTTTTGTTTTTGAGCATCAAGCTGAGAGCGCTATATTTCTCAACATCTCAAAAGCTGTGACGATGAGTGAAATCTTGAACGAGACACGTTGTGGTATTGCAACGAATAGCTACTGTAAGACCATCATCCTTAGTGGAGAAAAAAAACAAGCATCATTTTGCACTTCAGTGTGTAATTTTAAATATAAATTTATAATGGTGAGTTGTGCACTGTGTTTTCTGTATTACGATTTCTGGGAAAGGACCGTGTCTCCCCTTTAAGAGGGTAGACTACCCTTCTGTTGTAGATTGTAGTGTGTTACAGAGGTGTGCACTTTTCTTTTCAAATTTAGTACATTTTGCATGAAATATTGCGCACCAAAGTGCTAAATAGTGCCCATTTTTTTCTATTGTTAATGCTGATTCTAGGAAAGATTCATCTCAAAATGCAGTCTTCACTTCGCCATCGGATTTCATATATGTATCAAAGACACATTAATGCACATAGTGACAGATGCATTTTGTTTATAATTGTATATTTCTAGTTCTATCTCTTTGGGAATCAGCTTTTTCCTTTAGATCTTTGTTACTTATTCTCTAAACATAAATACTAAAAACCCTTCTGTCACTATGTGCGTTAATGAGGTATTTTCAGTTAGACCACGTGATCAAGGGATTGCTAGGATATTTTGATAAATGACGAGCAATCATGCAAGAGCAGAGCATGTAAACAAACCAACGTGTGAGCAAGAATTCCTAGGTCACGTGATGGAGCTGAAAATACCTATTTTGTTTTTAAAATATGTGCGGAATCTGATGGTGCAGTAATTGTGACAAAAAGTATTCCTAGGGTCAACATCTACGAAATGAACACAGAAGAATAGTAAGAAAGAAATAATAGAAGGGGTGGTCTACCCCTTTAAGGCGTTCATTTTCGTTCACATACAAAGTCGTGGTAAGGTAGGGTGTGTGTGTGTGNTGTTACTGGAATTAATGAATTTATCAAACCTCAAAAGATTAAAAAAGACCTATGATAACTGAAACCAGTTAATGTATTAATAATATTGCACGGAAGTAAATACTTCTCCCTTTCTCTTTCTCTCTCTTTCTCCTCCCCCCCTCCGTATGTATGTATGTATGTATGTGTGTATGTCTGTGTGTGTGTGTGTGTGTGTGTGTGTGTGTGTGTGTCTGTGTGTGTGTGGGCGTGTGTCTCTGTCTTTTTGTGTGTGTGTATGTCTGTGTGTAATATGTCTGTCTCTGTGTGTGTGCGTATGTGTGTGTGTTTGTGTGTGTGTTGTGTGTGTGTGTGTGTGTGTGTGTGTGTGTGTGTGTGTGTGTGTGTGTGTGTGTGTGTGTGTGTGTGTGTGTGTGTGTGTGTGTAGAACTCTCAAAGTCCAGTAGCAGATTACGATACTAATTAGTCGCAAACTCGGCCGCCATTTTGTCCTTAGTGCTGAAACAATGTGGTTGACATAAATACAGGTGGTGTATGTTATGTAACGTCATTTCTTTAGATAAATTCCTATGGAGATTTCTTAAGGGATCCAGTTTTCTTCCTTTATAGAGGCATTTCTATATTTCTACGTTTCTCAAAGAGAAAATGAGAAAACGACGTTTATTTACACCATAAGGAAATTGGTTTACAATGTTATATGTTTATAAACACCAAGAACAACACGTATCATACATGTTAAATACATAATATTTGAAATGAAATACATAACAAAGCCATTGATGGTCGACCATGGTGCAGCGTCCTGGTTCCTCCAGCTCAAAGCTGAGTCGAGTGGAGAAAGGAAAGTGAAGTTCCTTTCCCAAGAATACCACAGCGTAAACCGCCCTGCCCGCGAGTCGAGCACACGAGCCTTAGACTTGACAGTCTTCAGTTTCGGAGTACGGCCCGCAAACCATACAACCTCGCTGACTCCTTTTGAGATACAGCATTAATTGCTATAGTTCATTGTAACTTATTCTTGAGAAACAAATTTAATATAGAATACCCATCTTTAAAATGTGTCTGACATACCTGTGTGAAATTTGATGATGAAATAAAGACTGTATTTTGAATGACGGTTTCTTAAGCTCACCATCCATAACAGAAAACAAAATTGTCCTTTTAAGCACTTTACAGTAGTGATTAATTTTGCATACAAAATGAACTGAATTTTTAAAAAGCCAGTACGCACCACCGTAATTCACTATGGACTACAAGGGGAGGGGCGTGGATCCTAAACTGGAAACAGGACCATGGTGTCAAACATCAATCCTCCAACCAACACAATGCACAGAATGTAACAGGAATGTGTAAATCATTCAACGATAGGCCATAATTTGTCGAGGAGAAGAAATACTCAGCATCACAGATCTATATCGATATAACAGGCTTTTAAAGATTGGCTTCAATATACGTGTATATACATCTAGATACACCCACCACAGTTCTGTGACAGTGTAGCAAACTGTTGCTGTAATATAGGGCTGTATACAAACACTCGACGCTATCCCTTCCACCAGTTAGCATGCCGTCGGTCTTCGCATTGATCTGGCCAGGCGAATAGTGAGCCAGTCAGCGAAGACCGACGCTACGTATATTATTATTTCGGGGCATGTGTCAACTTTTTGACTTTGTTCACGAAATTTGCCGGACTTGCAATGTTCGACCTCTGCCCCTAAATTTCTGTAAATGTTCTCGGGAGAGTCCCATAACACTGCCTTCAAATCCTGCACGATTTTGTTTAGCATCTACTGTTCACAGAGGAATTAAAACATTCATATCAACATGCTGTCACCCGTCCGCAGAGCACTGGCTAGACAGCTTGGCGATTTGGCTAGCACGTATTTGACGTAAGCTTATGGCCGCCACGCGCTCAGTAGGTGTAACAATTCGGACTTTGGATAATGTAACCCTGTAGGTTGTCTGGGGCCAGCAGAGGCGTTATACGATTATGACAGACGCTTGAAAGACTGTTTTGTTTTTTTTTAATAATAGGGTAACGTATGATTTAATATGGTCTGTAGAACGGTACAGTCTTCCTTTAAAACTGAAACTGAAAATACATGTAGGCAGCCTGATATTGGCAACACCTACAATGAGTCTTTGACTCCTTCATGCGCAATATTATATGACGCTCCCGTCTAGAGCATGGTTTAGGGATAGGGACAGATTTACTTTTTCTTCCTTAATCACACCACCCCACCGCCTATTCTTTCCACTCCCTATTCTTCCCACTCCCTATTCCTCTCACTCTCTATTCCTCCCACTCCCTATTCTTCCCACTCCCTATCTTCTCACTCCCTATTTTTCTCACCCCCTATTCTTCTCACCCCTATTTTTCTCACCCCCTATTCCTCCAACTAATCCTAAACCAAGCTCCAGGTGGGTGTGTCCTGATATATTGTCTATAGAATTTACCAGAGTCCCGAGGTCCAGATTTAATGTAGAATGTCATGGTCCAAGTCGCAACCCTCTTTTAACGTTTGATTAAAAGACAAAATGGAGTCATAAAATGTAGAAATCTCGCTGGGAACGCTAAACCTGATGGTTCCTTAGAACGCAATTTTTGTGGGGGAAATAATAAGTACGTGAAACGGTTTTCAGCCAGGCAGGGGACAACAAGGGGGCATAAGAGGAACAATATGGACAGCGCTAGGCAATGTCATTTTGTTCAGACCAAAACTAACAAAAAACAAAATGGCTGAGGTATAAAAGTATTGAATTTTTGATAGTTCCTATAAAATCAGAAAACTGGCCATGGGAAGGAGGAAAGAAGTTGGACTTCAATTTCAAAGGCTTAGATAGGTGCAAATACATTTC
>JAWQUT010001814.1:0-12831 GCA_033807755.1 Ellobium chinense
GCTTATCACACCTAATTCGGCGTGGGAGCTGACACTCCCTGTGTGTGTGCCATCCGTCACGCAGTTAAACCGTCTGTGTACATTTGTTTGTCAACTGTAATCCTTCAACCGCTGATCTATGAATTCACGGGCGCTGAAGAGTGGTCGATTATCCGGAGTGAGAGGNAGAGGAGATTATCCAGTGACTTTTATATAGAAAAAAATCGGTTCCCTGGGAAACGAGGCGATTAAGCGGAAAAGGCGATTAAGCGGAGGGCTATTAAGCGGAGTCGACTGTATTAATTATTGTGTTTGCTTGGAACTTTTATGAGATTTACTTTTCTATATTTAATCTGACACTACAAACTTTCAAATATTATGTTTGCTAAGTCTCATATGATATGCTATGATATGATATGATAATAATGATATATGGTGCAGATATCTTTCACCTTTCAGCATACAAAGATGCAGAATTACAGTCTACAGTGAATCAGAGCAGGCATTTACATCAGAGTTCTATTCACAGCATTCAGCTGCAGTAAGCAGTGCTTGTTCAATGACACAAGCTTTTTTGATAGTTACATTGTCACTATTCTTGTGTCCGTCACAGTCGTTTCACTGAAGACCAATAAATCTGCTGAAGTTTGAATGTCAAACGTACGTTTACACACATTTTAGCAGAAAGTCAGTAATATTTCTGCAGTAAATGATTCATCATAACAGTAGCTTCTTGCATTCTTTTATCCAGTATCCACACATCTTCACATTCGGATACGTCAAGAAGGGCGGTCCAACTAAAAAGCAGGTAAAAATTGTATCACATTGCTGAAGGGGTGCCCGGGTGATGGAGATGGGTTTAGAAATAAGGAAGTGAGATTGTCAGTTTGAGTAGTATGTAATTGTAATGATCCTGCCATTATATTATGTTTGTTTGGGTATAATTTTTCTCCGTGTCTTTCTGTAGGGAGGTTGTAACAGAGGTCATTAATTGTAACATCTGATGACACAGTTCAAATGTTTTGGTGCAATGAAATACAAAAATCTGTATTTTCCTTAGGCTACCATAAGTTGGCTTTATTTTTGCTCTTGGTAGAGATGGGCCGATCCCTGATTTTGAAAAGTCGACTCGGCTCGATCTTTTGGTAGCCCGGATCGTAAGGATCGATTAAAGCTCGATCTTTAAAACTCGAGCTTTTTCGGTACCGGAGGGAAAGAAAGTCCGCGGTAAAGGCTGGTAATGCAGCCATAAGATCGACTACAGATCGAGTATAGCGGCTTGCAGCTGCACTAGTGATCTGTTTATACAGTGTCATCATAAATTACCTTCCTCGTGGATGGGTCTTTCTAGTCTCAACATTCTCGCGTGCTCCCTATTCTCCGCCACTACCACTACCTTAGTTTCACAGTTCTTATTTTGCCGTCCTTCCCCTCACCCCCACCCCCCTCCCAAAAAAAAAANCCCCCCCCCCCCCCCCCCCCCCCAAAAAAAAAAAAAACGCGTACAAGTAGCGTGGCCTTTTTTTTTTCGGGCCTTCTTTTGGTTTCTGGGGGCCGTTTCATTTTGACTTCAGGGTTTGTTTTTTTTTCAGTCATTCAGTTATTATTTCATTTTATTATAGAAAGAGCAGTCTAGGACAGGTCCTATCAGTTGCTCAGTAACTGAATCTTATCTGGCACCCTAAATGTTCACATTCATATAAACACATACACAAACGTACACACACTCACACGCACATAGTATCTCACAAATCAGAGCCCTTTGTTACCCAATTAGCATCGACGGTACCAAACCAAACCTTAACGCTTAGTCACGATCCTTCTCCTCCCAGCCCATTCCTGCTATCACTGCTAACCCTTCCTAAACATAAACAATCTCAATTAAATCTAATTAGATTGTAGGAGGTGCGACACTGCCGTGGTAACTTCGCGCTGAGCGTGTGGCTCGATTAATATTGAGTCGAGCCATATTAACGCGACTCAAAAAGATCGGAGCAAAACTCGATCTTTTTGACTCGAGCCGAACTCGCTGACTCGATGAATAGAGCCGCTGGTAAAGATCGACTCGACTCGATCTTTTGACTCGAGCTGCTCAGCCTTAGCTCTTGGCTGTCAGAAAATCTTAATTGCATAAAGGGAGTACCATGGGACGAAAAGTTCCAGTACCTTGGATTCCCATTGTACTGAAAATAAATTGGCACAACTTGTTTATCTGCCTAATAGTGCCAGCTGAATATGGCCATGTAATGTTTTGGATATGGTTGGGATGTTCTCCTGTAAGCAGCAGATGCGTAAGGTCAGCAGCAGCATCCTGGAAGCTAGTATTGCCAACGATGACTTAAACAAGACGTTTTTGTGCATTTTAGTTTATCCTTTAATGTTCATCGCTCACAGCTGGCGATCCCGTGAACGGGCAGTTATCTTGTCATGACACGATTTATGACCACCCAGCTGACGTTATCAGGGGGAGATAACTGGGTAGGGTATAAAAGTTAGACATTTCGTCTATTGTTTACCTCTTTAACTTTAACTCATCAACTTAACAGTGCACATTTATATATTGATTTCACCATTGTGTTTATTCATTTTTGTTTCTTAATATGGAATCAAAAATATATGAAATAATTATGTCACACAGTATTGGAGTTAAAAGGATTGTTCTACAGTGTGTAAATTTGATAAGTACTCATGTGTAGGGATTACATAATTACTTAATGTTCACCTATACCACAGTGAATTTTCAAAATTATTGTCTTCATGGATGCCTGACACTTGTACAGTGATTGTAGGGAAAAAAATTGAGGCTTCAAACATAATTAAA
The DNA here is from genome assembly GCA_033807755.1 of Ellobium chinense. Taxonomy (NCBI): domain Eukaryota; kingdom Metazoa; phylum Mollusca; class Gastropoda; order Ellobiida; family Ellobiidae; genus Ellobium; species Ellobium chinense. Next base: position 2,801 of record JAWQUT010001814.1, read on the forward strand.
AAGATACGGAGTTTCAAAGTCGGCAGGTCCCATTTTTTACTTGCACACTGAGGCTTGAAAGTTGTCTTAATAATGTTATTAAGTGAAAAAAAACATTTGCATCGTTTTATATAATTATACTGTAGATGATTGGCTCTTCTTATTAAACTGTGTCATCTCACCTCTAAAAAGATATGATGAATCATTCTTTGGAAAACCACTTATCATGCAGACAAAGTACGAAAAACGATGCCTCACGAAAGAACAGGGGAAAAAAAGGTCAAAATCTTAGGAATGTCCAAGACTTTAAGAAATACATTTTGATTATCTACCGCATAAATATTGATCAATGCGTTGTGAACAGCAGTGATGCGACAAAAAAAAAAAGAAAACTAATAACATAGATACCTATGCCCAATGCGCATGCAATAGCTTTCGTTCCTTCTTTTACTCATATATATATATATTTACACACAAGACAAACACCCCATTTTACAAATGGGCGGGCAGGCAACGCACCAGTGGCGAAAGAATACCTAGCGCACCGAAAGGCATCATAGACGAATGCATTAGACTCCATGAAAGAGTTCGACGATTGGCGAATCTGGCGGATTTAAAAAGATCTATCTGAGATTGTATTTCGTTGCTATACACATTCTTTTTTTTTTAATGGTAAAAAAAAATAAAGAGGACTGATGTGTATAGTTACCTTTTGTGTATTTTTCTACAAATTTAGGTGAAAACCGCATGTTTTTACGTTACGTGGTTCTCAAGAAATCTGTGACACAAATTTGGCTGAAGTGTTTTATTAATATANTATCTCTATCTCTCCTTTCACGCAGCCTTTCTTTCTCTCACTCACTCTACTGATTCTATCTTTTTAATACAACACCGTGTGAAATAAATTAATTCATTTGAACTGGACCCCTGAAATCATCCTTCTGTAAGTGTATGCCACTGAGAAAACGTGTGTATAATATCGCTCAAATCTGACACTTTTACTGGGCACCCTAATTTGTGTAAAAACGACTTTGCACTCAGAAGGAACTACTCCTGTTAAGTGACATGTAACACTGTCTCAGATGATCATGAGTATCTATATTAATAAAATGCTTCAGCCAAATTTGTGTCACAGATTTCTTGAGAACTACGTAACGTAAAAACATGCGGTTTTCACCTAAATTCGTAGAAAAATACACAGAAGGTAACTATACACATCGGTCCTCTTTATTTTTCTTACCCTTTTAAAATAAAAAAAAAGAATATGTATACCAACGAAATACAATCTCCGATAGATCTTTTCAATCCGCCCGATTCGCCAATCGTCCAACTTTTTCACGGAGTCTAATGCATTCGTCTATGATGCCTTTCGGTGCGCTAGGTATTCTTTCGCCGCTGGTGCGTTGCCTGCATGCCCGTTTGTAAAATGGGGTGTTAGTCTTGTCTTGGATAACAGGCTCTACAAGCTCTCCTTGAAATGAAGCGTGAGCAAATCTTGTTTTGTCTGTTTTATTGTTCTTTGTTCTACCATCATGCAGAAAATAGTCGCAGCTCACGGTGGTATAAGAAAGTTATCTATAATAGATGATTAAAAACAATGTCACACTTTCATGTTTTCACGATTTTAGCCACTTTTGACCGGTGAATTAAACACTTCAAATATTAACCAATGTACATAAAAAAAATTCGGACACATAGATCCATGACTTAAATTTATGCTGTTGTTTTTTTTTTCTTCTTTAGTCAAGGAAAGCTGGAGTTTGAAAGCCTACAAAACCATCATAAAATAACTAAAGCGCGTACGAAAACAGGCCCGCCGCGCCACGACAGCGCAGGTAAAATTGCACCCGCAGAGGAGGTCATGACCGTAATTTGATCCAAGTGGCCGACGGTAATGGCGGTTAGCCTAGTTAAAGGTCAACCCCGCTTAAATGACCTGGAGAGTAGCGTCATCGAGCTCAGCCTCTGAGGTATGACTAGTGCCTGCCCTTAGGTGTGACGTCAGGGGGTCACAGGCTAGTCACAGCCTTGCAGGCGCAAGGTGGTGGCGATACAGCTTTTGTTCGAAGAAGATGACGATTTCGACCCAGAACTGTTTGTTTATTGTTCGAACTACAAACAGTCCATTAGTTTGTCGCGGTGTGCACTCACAAATTTATTATTTCAGTAGTTGAGTTTGTCATCCCTACAGCTGCCATGCTGACTAAAGCACCATATGGGGCATGGATACTGGGCTGGCTGCCTGACATGATGGAAGGTTTAGGCTACCATAAGTGAAATTTTGCTCTTCTTGCTTAGAGCCACCTTCATGTCATTAAGGGCAAGTGCGGCACCCTGTAGGGGTAAAATTGGGTAAAATTGTGTAAAATGAGTTTAAGGCAATTTTTTAAACAGCAGCATGTCCTTTATCGAATCCTGAAGTTATTTTCATGATACCTGTCTCAAAAAGTGTATTTTGATGCAAACGGAAATGACTACCCTTTATCAAATGCATCTATCGGGTAATCTTTATCGTCAATTATCTCAAAATCACAGTTTTCGTCACTCTATCCGTTCGATCTGACTTTTCTCTGGTCCAATTTGCATAAAATTTTGCATAACAACTCTTCAAGCCCTTGTTTTGAGAATGTCGTGGGCTTTTTTCGATATCTTGTGTTTTGGGTGTTTTTTTTTAATTTTTAAACTTGAAAATTTTCAAAATTTTCAATGTTTTTTTATGACATTTTAAAAAAAATTATTTAAAAAAAACTATCCAAGAAATCAAAAAAAGCCCGTGACATTCTATTTTAAATAAAGTGATCTTTCAAATGAAAAAAAAACCAACATCCTACCATGTATTGTTCTCCAGATCGAAGGGTTCAAAGTTATGCAAAAGTCATCCATATTTTCCAATATGGCGGCCAAACAATTGGCGTTTCCATAGCAACGGAGGGAGGAAATTGCGAAAAACCCCAGTTTATCTTCCTTCCTGGCCCTACGTGACCCATTTTTCACCCCAAAATGACAAAGTTCCCTTTATTAATGAAAATCACCTAGTTCTGCCGCACGTCCCCTTAAAGTCTGTACAGAACTGAACCTCATGAAGTCATCTTACTACTACATTATTGAATGTCTGCTGTCAGAAAAATATTTGTCCACTATCGTCTTTGATTTTCAGCTTGATGGAACCAGTTTCTCAATAACCTTTGTTGGCTATGGTTATGAGAAAGTAGAGAAAGAGAGAAATGACAAGAAACCAGACAGAACAGTAATTACCACTATTAAGGGACCAGGTACTTAACCAGTATTTTCCATCTTTTAAGACATTTTGTGTCAATTCAAAGTTTGACATTGCAAATACTGATAAATTTTTCTGGAACTTTTTAGTGGCTGAAATGGATCTCAGTAGTAATACACAGTATTTTGGTTTGAATATAACACATACTTGAAGGAAATAAATATTTCATCATGTTACATCACTTAACCCACCTATGGGTCACTGCTGATAATAATAGTATTCCCCCATCATAAAGTTATGTTTTGTTAAAGTATCTTTCCTAAAAAGTCAGCTAAAGGCATTTTAAAGTGAAAGGTGAAATGTCAATTTCAATCATCGGTCATGCATTATTTGTCTCTAAATATTGATATCATATATGCTTGCTTGTGATAGAAAGGTTCATTTAACCTGTTGATTAGCACTGACACATTCTACATATCCTGATTGATACAAAAAAAGACACACAAATGTGGCACAAAAGATATTTCTTGGCTAGTCTGTCTGATCTTATTGTCACTAATAGTCGTATAAACATTTTATTTCCTCTTCCTCCCAGAAGGAGGTTATGTTACCACACCTATCTGTATGGTGCAGGCTGGTGTTACCGTTCTGAAGGACCAAGCTAAAATGCATTACAAGTAAGATCACTTCTAGATTTAGTATGCCACCATTTCTCTTATTACCACTGGAAGCAAGTCTCATTTTTTTTCTTCATTTATTTGTTTCAATTACCCCGGGCCAATAATGAATTTCATATTTGTACCGTGAATTATGATACTGTGATAAGTGTCAGTGTGAGAGCAGTTTAAGGAATTTATCTGGGAAGAATGTCAAGAGACGGACACCTTGTTTACTTTTTGGACTTGTGAGACCAGACTAAAGTACCAGTCGAAGCCCTGCGGATCTCTCTTCCTGTGTCAATGTATTCCTGAAGTTTATAATTTACCAGCGTTATATTATAGAATCTGACAGTACTATTTATCAAATGTGTGTTGTTGTTTTCTGTGTTAAGGGTGCAGCATTGTGTGAGATAGAATTAGGGCAGTCAGAAGGGCTGTAAGAAAGTGTTGTTGTTTTTTTTCTCTTGTCATAATTTTATTCAGCCATAGTCATAGAGTAAGCAAATCCCAAGTGCTAGCAGATGCACATAATCTACCTTAAGATTTTTGGATTGGTTATGTTATATGAATCTTGGTCTTACTTTAATAATAACCTTCTGAAATACCCACTTATCTTCCAGAGGAGGTGTGCTTACACCTGGTGCTGTATTTGGTGATACTGACCTTATCGACAGGCTTCAGAGACACAACATCAAGTTTTCAATAAAGTCTGACAGCCGTGACACAGCCAAGAAAGATTAGGAACTTCTGTGGAGTTGGTCAGCAGGTTTAGATTTTCAAAAAATGCCGGAGGAATCATTCTGATAGTGCCAAATCTTTGATGGAAAAGAATTGAAATAAAACTTCAAAAGATGTGAGATTGTCTCGGACCGCAGATCATAAGAACAGTAATAAACAATTTATCAATTTCCTTTTCCACACTAATTCATTTAAATCCCTTCACTACCAGTTTGAAATTTCAAGAAAAAGTGTTGCTGAGATCTGATCTCATTCTATCCCCTATAGTTGCTTGTGCACAGCTTAAAACACAGTAGACAACAATTAAAATCTTGGGGCCAAAAACGTATGTTCATGTTTGGTTTAAACAGAGTTTTGGTTTAGATTGAGAAGCCTCAAAATTTGTCAGTTTCAAGAGAGATGAATCTTTAGCCCGACGTTATGAATTATGATTATAACTATTTGTCGTTGAGTTTTCAAGAATTCACACACAGGTGCAGTCAGTTGCGTGTGGATCTGAGCTACTGCAGAAGTGCTCTTTTTTTGTGAGGAAAGTTTTTATTAGTGAATCTGTAACATCATTTCAGCTTGATCACTAACCATTTCTGACTTTTCACAAATATTAGACCCAGCAGCAAAAAAAAACCAACAAACCGATATTTTTATAGTATTTACTCTTGAGCCTAGTCAAGAAGCATTGGTGCGCAGCACAGATTGGCTCTTATCTTGCCATAAAGCAAATACTTCAAGTTACCCTGTGTCATATACGTTTACCATTCTAGAAAATCAAATTAAACACTGCTTTTTTATTTCCTTTTTTTTAACTGTAATTTTTTGTTTGTTTGTTGCTTATTTTGTTTATTTGTTCGCCCTTTTTGTCCACTCTACTTGTTTTTGTGTCTGCTGAAGAAGGCATATTTGCCGAAACGTCCTTTGTATTGTGTCGTGATTCTGTAAAGCTTTCTACCTACTTGCTCTTCTACACTCCTGTTTTTAGCTTTACGGCAATTTCTTTACTTTTGTGTTAAGATCAGAACAGATGTAGCTGATATACACAAAGAGATTTAATTCATGCTTTTTGCCTTTGAAATTTATACTGTTAGTGAAGCATGTTTTATTATTTCGTCGCCTTCCACACGAAAGGGCGTATCCCAATTTTTGACAATTTTGAGTTATCACCACCAGTACGTAGTGCTATCTCAGAACTATGTTCACACGAAATGGCGTATCCCTAGCTTAAATTGTAACGAAGATATAGCATAAAATTCCGAAGGGCTTAAGCTAACTATCAATATGATCGAATCAGACATAAATTAAAAACGTGAAAAACAGGGATACGCCCTTTCTTGTGAAAGGCGACGATTTGTACCCTTGGCTGGGGATGTGGAACAATAAGGTATGATAGTGATTATCCTAAAACAGCCAAGCCTGTCCTGATGACTACCTTCATGTCATAAAGGTATTAGGACATCCATTCATATTTCTCATATATACTTAACCTGCATATGATGACCTCATGTCTAATGCGACAGAGACCACTCTTTCTCATGTTCCAAATATTGTGAAACATAAAGTAAAACATTGTGAAAGGTAACTAGCACTGGCTAATCTGAAACTTCATAAGAGCTATTCAAAACAAACATACACCAGGGATGCCACTCACTTTTCATAAGATTCTCTGAAGCTTTTGTGGCTTCGCGGGAATTTGTAAGGACTTGGTCTCTGATCTGAAACCTCTTCTTTCAGAGAGCCAAATCATGTTCGATCTCTGAAAAAAACTATCTTAAACAATGAAGAAATGGAGCTATCTCTTAAACAATAAAGACGCATACATTTACTACATAATCATACAGAACAGAAATCGAAAGCAGACTTGCCAAACCCTATTTATCAAGGGTCAAGCAGCCGATGAGGCTCTCTGATTAAAACTCATCATATGGTTTGGTTCTTCTCATTAGTCATATACAAACATTTTCTTCATCAATGTCAGAAATTGACTGTAAACACAAAGGCTAGATCTAGAACAAACTGCTTCGAAATCCTGTTTCTCAAAAAGCCTGGGTTGGGATTTAAGCGTATCGCCGAGTAAGGGTGTCTCATAATTATGGTTTTCATCCTCTAAATGAGTTTTCAAAACCAAAATAACCGCATCTACGGCAGTTCGGAATTTGCAGAAGATTTTCTTACTGCAAATCAAGTACTAGGTCTACTCTTAATTTATTTGACATTTATGGACAACGGGTGTCGTTTCTAACTGAGTATAATTTTATCCCATTTTGCTAGATATTATCTCTTGCTGCCCATAAGATCCCCAGCCCATCTGTAACAATTGGCAAGCAATAGTCTACCATTGTTCCTATCAGCAAAAAAGACGGCTTGAGACCTGATAGGGAGCTTTTGGGAAGACCCATGAAAAGTTGGGATGCAGTTTTTGTGTCAGAATATTTATTTTTGGCCGTAGGGGAGAGGAGGAATGGTGAAGGGACTTTGCCGGCCTCGGGCGCTTATAATCATTAGAATGCACGGATTTAGATGCAGGTCAAAGAGGAAATGAATTCAGTAAGTATGTCAAACAAATTTGATTTTTTATACAGTAATCTCATATGTAATGCAATATGTAATTGTATGTGTATGCCCTTTTCTTTTTTCAATGATGCGTTTAGAGCAGTTGCTTTGCAAATATATATCTTGCTCTGCTTTCCTTTTGTGGCTGCAAAGACATGTATTAAATTCGAGTCCACTGTCAGTTTTGGAGGAGCCTTTTCTTAGGATCAGTGGAGCAAATGATCAGTGAATATTGAATTTTGAGAGTTAAACCATATAACATAACTGCACAAATCTCAGTATGTTAATGTTGAACTCTTTACCTCATGAAGAAGTGCAAACACAGGTGTGTTGATATAGCAGAGCAGCAAGTTACTTCTTCTCTAAATGTGATCAGAAGAGTTCATGTAACATACACACATATTATATATCTTCCATGTCAAATGCATTCTGCTTCAAAATCCACAAGAACTAAAGGTGGTTGTTGTTGGATTGTGACATTATTTGTCAGCAGCAATTTTACTATGAAGTTTTCAATAATTTTGAGCCTTTTGATTGATGGGACTTCAAACAGGCATTTTCTATGATGACATTATATTGTGTGCTTTGTGCGGTTTTGATTGATTCTTTATCCATCTGTTATTAACAATTTTTGTTTTCCATTTAATTTAAAGTTTGTATCTTATTCAATCCCTTTCTACTTTGTACGCATTTTGAAGTTATGTTGGATTCCTTACTTTATTATTTGCACATTTTCTTTCTATTGTTTTTGCATTTTATGATTCATTCCTACCAAATTTACTCATGCACTGACTATGCAGAATTTAAGTGTGTTATTGAAGAGTCATATTTACAAGATTCCTGAGATATGACTCGTGCTCCGAGCTCATCATATTATTGAGCTCTGCCTAAAAGAGGTAATTATTGGGTAGACTCTTGAAATGAATGGTGAAATTTGTTTGTTTTTTTAAAACTTTTGCATTTATTATCAATGTCAGATCTGCTTACAATAAAGGTGTTTTACCGAATATGATGTCTGTGGTTGATTTTATTTAAATATCGTTTCCTGCCTGTAGAGTGTGCAGCTCTTATCAGACCTGGATGCATGGTTTTTGTAGCCCATATTTAAATTCATAATACAAACAGTGTAGTCTGTTGAAACCTCAAGTCACTGAATACATTCTTTGACCCTCAGTATGTTCTGCCATCAATAATAACTACAGGATTATTTAACTAATCAGGTGCAATGTTTGCTTAAAATGTAGCATCATTAATATAGAGCTCAGTGATATGAGGAAGAAATCAAAGAATTAGTCTGCACGCACTGCACATTCTGTTGCCCCCCCCNACTTCAACAGTGGCAATGTCATATAACAGTTTCCCGGAGGTGAGACAGTTAATAGTAGTAGTACTGGTAGTACTGGTTTAACAGTAAGTACCACTAAGGAAACTAGAATTGGACAAAGGGTAAAAGTATTCCATAGAACCTGGCCTCATGATCACCTGTTTTGGGTGTGAGGTAACTTGAGTATCTGTAAATAGCTGCATACATGTGCCTTTATACGAGGTCCCCACTGAAGCATCAGTCTCAAAATGACCATAGAGAAAGGTCTGGTTGCCTGGAAATCAGCATGGCAGCATTCAGTTTTTACAACAAATTATGAAAGAGTTTATTATTTATATTATCTATTGTTAGTAATAGAACAAGCTGTCACTGGGATAAAAATATAAATCACAGTTATAGTGACATGTGCACAGAGCCAACAATTTATGATACCTTGTCAAAACAAACATGGTAGTTGCCGTCCATGTATTCATATTGTACCTCCAAAAGTATTGATAGTCTGTAAAATTATTCCAAAGACCACATTACAAGTACCTTTCACAATTATCTGTGATATGCTCTTGAAAATGGTTGGAAATTGAGGCATTTGTGACAAAGGTTGAATATATATAGGCCTACTCTGTTTTAACAAATACAATACAGATAGATCAAACCAGATTAAAACATGTTGATGAAGAATTTAGGCAGATTCATATGTAACAGGACTTATGACAAAAGGCATGTCATCAGTACCCAATTTTATTCCCTGTTTATGTATAGAAAAACTATTCTCCTTACAGCAGTTGCCTATCTAGATAAGTAGCAGCCTATGCTTAATAAGCCTATTACAACAGACATACCGAATTATCATGGATAACAAATTAGTGTCGGTGTACTGCAGGCTTGATCACGTTATTTATTTCATCCACTGTGCAGTGCATTTCATTCAATTCAAGAGAGAGAACAAGAGGATTGGCACAGGAATGGAGAGGTTATCGATGATTAACCATAAATATACGCTTAGAGTTAAGACTAGGTTCGCTTTTTTTTTAAACATAATTTCACTTGCGCTTCTGTCATAGTAATTATACTGTATTAGGTTTCCACTGTAGTTAAGACGTTTTTGAAAGAAATTTATAGTTCAGATTTTATGACACAAAACGTCTTAGACTTTTCTAGTTTTCAAAAACAAATACAGTTAACTTTGGGTAAACCGAAATCTGCGGAACCAACCAATTAATTGTAGTTTAGACCTGAGTTTTGGTTTAGACAGAAAAGCCTCAAGTTACGCTAGTTTCAAGGGAGACGAACCCTTAGACAGGCGCTGTGAGTTTAATCATGAATACATATTATAACTGGCTCAAAACGTTGAACATACCCTCAATAGCTTGGTCCGTGTCTTATCAAAGTCCGTGGTATTGCTTTTGATCCTTAAAATAAAAAGAAAAAAGAAAAAAAAACATTTCTGGAATGATGATATAATATGTTAAATTTTTTTTTTCATTTTTTTATTATCTGTTCATACGCCATAAAGCACTGAAATTTAGCCATCTGGCTGCGGCCTTTTCGGCTAATCAGAGGTCGCTCTCTC
>JAWQUT010001816.1:0-12790 GCA_033807755.1 Ellobium chinense
CAGCTAAGCTTATCTTTTCTAATAATATTTATTACTATTATTTGATGATTTATAAAGTCCTTTTCTAATATGCTAATTTTCTTCCTTCTCTCTCTCTCTCTCTCTCTCTCTCTCTCTCTCTCTTTGTCGTATTTGTAGATTTCTCCAAAGTATTCGATATGATTGATCACTCCATCTTGATTAATAAACAAAATATATCTTATCCTTCCAAAATCCACGCAATTCTTTGAATCCTACCTTGTCAATGCGTTGCTATTAGATCGAATATTTCTAGTCAACTACCGGTCATTCGTGGGGTTCCTCAAAGTTCAATACTAAGACCTCTACTATTTAATCTATTTATTAATGATCTACCTCTTTATATTTCGAACTGTCAGTGTGATCTTTTTGCAGATGATACCACATTGCACGTACCTTGTAACAATATAACAGCGATTGAAAATAACCGTAACGATGCCCTCCTCCAATTAAAAGTATGGTGCAACGAAAATAAGATGTCAGTATCCTTCTAAATCTGAAAGCATGTTAATAGCAAACAGGCAGAAAAGACAACGTCTTCCTCAACAGTCTCTCGACCTCCGGTTTTGCAACTCGGCTATTCCACAGGTACCTACACATAAACTATTAGGCGTTACACTTGATCAATTTAGCCTTTATCAACTGAACAGCATCAAACTCTTCATTGATCTCCCGGCAAGAAAAACGTTTCATTATGCGTACATCCAGACAATTAGTTATTGCTCAAATATTTGTGGGGAATGTGCCCTCAGTCACAAGAAACGTCTATGCTCTATCCCGAAACGTGCCATGAAAGTAATACGTGTCAGACTTACAGATGACACCAACTCAATGTTTAAGAAACTAAATATAATGCCCATCGAAAAGCATAAAGATTTCAATAACTGTGTACTAATGCATAAAATATTAAATAGCAAAGCCCCAATGTAGCTAGTCAACCTGGTCCCGCGCAGAACCAATGCTTACACTTTTCACAACATGAGAGTCTTCGTTCCTAAACCAAAAATGGATATTTTAAAACAGTCATTTGCATATTGTGGTGCCAGCACATGGAATGGTCTACCACTCACAGAACGATTGCGCCGAATGCATGATTTATCAGATTTCAAAAATGCTCTTGCCGGCTATATGGAGACCCAGAATTAGCGAAACAGGCGTAGCCCAGCTGCTGCACTTCATTTCGACATGTTTATAATATGAGCACTCTGAGCGTCAGTGGGTTCGTACATGCGAGTGTGAGTGAGTGAGTGAGTGGAGGGAGTGAGTGAGCGAGTGAGTGAGTGAATGAGTGAGTGAGTCAGCCAGTTTGACTGTCAGTCAGTGAATTGATTGGTGGTTGAGTGGGTGGATAGATGAGTGAATGAAAATTTGTTTCTTTTCTTTTCTCTCTCATTAGATCTGCATGCTTGAATATCTTCAGTTACTACAATGGTTTTATTGTTTTTGTTTTTTTTCAATTTGTATTCCTATAATTTTTCTTAACGGCCAAAATGTAATCAAGCCATAGTGCCTAAGTTTGCTCCGTTACTAAATAAATTTTACTCAGTCAATCAATCAATCCTCCTCGTTCCCCCTCTTCACACGCATATCTCTCTGTCTGACTGTCTGTCCTTCCGTCTGTCCGTCCGTCGGTCCGTTTGTTATATTAATAGATGTTTTCATGGCAAATTTGACAAACAGTATTTCCCTGGAAAGATTTCCGTATGCAACAACCCGGAAGTAAGAACATACTAAAGAGGGATTATTTTGATGGGGCTGGTATAAAAAAGTGGGGCATGGTTTTTTGTGGGGGAAATAAAGAAAGAAAAACGGCAAGTAAGTTTGCTTCTTCAATATTGCGTGCTTGCGGGCTTTCATGTTATGGCATATGATGATGATAACATAATGATACACATTTGAAATGGTCTGTGAATATCTGAAAGAGAAAAACACCATACATAATATTAGTACATGCACAATGTGGATTAGAACCTGTGACCGCCAAGTCCTTAGTCTGCGGTATAGCCGGTATCACCAAATGACAAGTTGTAGGTGAGTGGAAATTTGGTGGTCATATACTAAAATTGAAAAATAGCGCCCTATTAATGAGTGCACATGCTTTGTTTCATGAATATAAATGTAAAAACAGGTAGAAATGTTTGTTACAGTCAGGATTTTATATCCTGAAGTATTATCAGAGCGCATGTTATTTACATCTTGAATTCCCGTGACCTCTCGCAATAACCTCGAGATATGCAAATTTTAAGGTCAAAAAATACAAAAGTTGGATCCGGGTATATAAACAAAACAAAATACCAGAATATCCAGGATTCCAAGCTATTTTCAAGGGAGCATCAGTCGAGGCGAGCGTAAAAAATAGGTTGGATCCATATAGGTACATATAGTGCCAGGGGGGCTCCGCCCCCCTGCGACCCCCCGCAAACGGACGCTCCCAAGGTCGCGTCCTTGAACAGTACTCCGTAAAAATATCTCTCATTGTTCCGGCCAGGGAATAAGTGAAACTTTTGGGTCTTACCTCGTATTGAATGAGGTCGGCAAAATGGCGTCCCTGGAGGCCGCCAAATCACCAGTTCGCCTAATTAAATTGGATTTATTACAAAGATTTTGAACCAAGCACCTTTTTAGTTCAATTACAGTAAGTATTGATTTGGACACCAAACCTCTAGAAATATATTTTGCGTGTGTAGGTGTTTTAGTTAAAATTTGGCTGGTTGTTGCATGCGGAAATCTTCCCATTTCCCATTATCCGCTGAAATCAACACACTAGGGTACCACTGTGCTGTAATCGTATTAATTTTAAAACGTAAACAGAAACAAACTTCGCTGTAACTGTCATTTTTATTCTCTCACTTCCTCCAAGGGCTCTCACTCTCTTCCATCAAGGGATGTAACTCAATTAATTCCCCTATAGTTTTTAACATTAATAATTGGAAGTCTGAGAAATGTTCAGAAACGATTTATAACATGGCTTTAAAAATCTCATTATTAAGACCTCCGGGTATAAATTCATAATGAAATATTGCTGTACCAGCTCAGTAATCGAATTTTATCAAATCTGGAAAGAAACATGTGAATCACACAATTAGTGCCAAGTATAATTCCAGTTTTGTTCATCCCTCCCGTGATGGAGATGCAGCTAGGTCTTGATCTATCTATATTAATAAAACGCTTCAGCCAAATTTGTGTCATAGATTTCTTGAGAACCACGTATCGTAAAAACATGCGGTTTTCACCTAAATTCGTAGAAAAATACACAAAAGGTAACTATACACATCAATTCTCTTTATTTATATATATGTATTTTCTTTGGTGTCCTGGAGTAGAAACATTACAGGACAAACATAAAAAAAAAATTAAGATGATTGGGATGTGTTCATTTGCTCTAACGTGCCCAATAATGTCACTGATATGTTTTAAAGTGGTATTGATTTACAGTGGTATTTTTCGCGCTTTATTCGGCGGCCTCGTTATATATAAAAAGTGTGTACAAATGATAAATTAATATAATAATACGAACAATACAAGTTTTCCCCGTCAGGATCCAATATTAGACTATAATGATATTTTAACACACACTGAATCGTTTATAGGTATGAAGATGCTAATGTTTTTTGCATTGTTTACTGCCCTCGATGAGAATAGCCATCTCTACCTTCGATCTCAGAAGGAGTCATTATTTGAAAAGCACGCATTTGCCAACAGTGCAGTGACGCAACAATCCAAAATGAAACGAAGAAATGTTTGATAAAATTTTCGATCCTATGTGGATCTTCTTTAGTATCAAATGAAACAAAGAAAGGGACAGTGCAATCAAGAATAGTATAAAAGGTAAAAAAGTAGAAAGGAGGGTGTGAACACAGGTCAGAAAGCTGAGAATAGAACAAGAGTGTGAAAGGTGATCAGGTAACAGCTTGAAGGGTGTANTGGGGGGTAGGGGTAGGGGTGGGAAAAAAACTCAAGAGGAGTCATGATGGTGCTTAGTTTTGGACTAAGTTAAGCTTAGAATTCTCCTCAATGCCTGTAGTTTGAGCGTGAGGGCGATCGGATGTTGTTAATTTTGTGAACAGACCTGATAAATTCAGTTAGAAAACAAGATGAATTTTCCCAGTCCTGATTATGGGTGTAATCTTAATAAATCGTCTCACTTACAATTCCCCGAAACGTGACAGCTGCTTTATCACATATTTAATTTCAGAATGGATATAGAATATTATATTTTTTGTTTTTTGAAATAAAGTATGAAAATGCGACTTTATTTACCCCACAGGAAAATTGTTTTGCAATGTCATGTAATGTTATACACCCCATTCATAACACAAATACATAATACATGTAAATACATAATTTTATAAATTAATGAAATACATAATGAAGTCATTGCTGGTCGCAAGCGGTGCAGCGTCCTGATCTTTCCAGCTCTAACGCCAGGTATTCATTTACACCTGAGTCAAGTGAGGAAATGGAAGTGAACTGTCTTTCCCACGAACACTACAACATAAGCCGCTCGGGCTCGCGAGTCAAACACATAAACCTTAGAGTCAATTTCTGAGCAGGACTCACAAACTGCACGGCCACTCTGCCTCCCTTAAAAAGTATCATTCTAAAAAATACATTTTTCTTATTCCCAATTAGGTATTTTCAGCTCCATCACGTGACCTAGGAAATCTTGCTCACACGTTGGTTTGTTTACATGCTCTGCTCATGTATGATTACTCGTCATTTGTCAAAATATCCTGGCAATCCCTAAATCACGTGGTATAAGTAACCCGTCTGAAAATATCTCATTACATTTCCCTACCCAAGGAGTTGCAATTAAAGAGCGGGGGCGGGGGCAGGTACTGAAATCCAAAATCTGTAAACCATTATTTTTTTTTCTTCTAAATGTGTTGCATATAAAAGACGTTTGTGCAAATTTTCGGACTGCGCCAGCGTTGGCGAACTAGTCTAGTCTAGATATGCTTTGAAGACATGGCAATCACGAGTAAATCTTGATGTTTTCAACCTTTTCTGCTAATTCAGCATGCCGAACTAGAAAATAAGGATTTGTCAGAAAGCTATCTTTAAGCATTAATCTCTCTCAGTCCACCCACCCCATCCCCCTCCTCCCACTTTTCGTTAAGAGACGTCGGTTGTAGCCAAATTTTGTTTTTTTTTTTCTTCTTGTGGCACGCTATGAAAGCCAGTGCGAAAATGGAGACTTTTCATGTATTCCCTTTACCCAGTCAATTAATCCTGTTACTATTAACCCTACAGGACATAATGCTCGATATTTGGCACATGACTTTGGAAAAATATTTAATTATGCTAAGCGATAGAAATCAGCATACTCGTATAATATGGCCTCTGTGACCACAAAATTAAGATCTGTATTTAGACATTACATTTTGTCTCTAATATTGCATTCAACAAAACCATGTGCACTGTTTACTCAGTACATAGAAAAATACATTCTCTAACAGTAAATTCACTCTTGGGACTTAAAGGGTTAATGTGTGAAAGCCGTTTTGTAAAACTGTCGCAAAAGATGTAAACATCATCTTTAACAGATCATCCATCGCCTTTGATATTCTCTCTCTCTCTCTCTCTGCCCCCCCCCCCCCCCCNCTCGGTCTGTGTGTGGGTGTGGATGTGTGCATGTGGGTGTGCTTGTCTGTCTGTCTGTTTGTCTCTCTCTCTCTCTCTCTCTCTCTCCCCCTCTCTTCTGCCCTCCTCGGAAGAGTTAAGAATTTAATTGGTGTCTTTCCTACTATTATATTCTGAATATAATTTACTATTCTTTTCTTGTTATGTTTCATTTCAGATGACGACCTTGAATCCTTACGCGAGAGAGTTCAATCCAGCGCGGGGATTATATACAATTGTTGCGTGATCGTTTATCGCATGATGTGATCTTGCATAGTGGCGATGGAGTGGCGATGGTGTAGATATAAAAGTCCAAGCCGAGGGTTGTTCTTAAGTTTTAATTAGAGCTATTTTACTTATGACGACCGATGACTATGAACCAACAACAAAACCAACAACTGATTAACCATCGCTAGTATACTTGTGAACCCTAGGTCTGCTCTCTTGGTCTGCGCTCTTAGTTTTACCACTACTCGTTTTCACTATCAGTTTTCACCACCAGTTTTTCATCAGTTTTCATACACACCCCCTCGGTCTTGCTTTCTTCCAGTATTTATAGCGTTCCTCTCTATCGCTATTTCCTCAGGCCAGCACCAGATCGGCTGATCTTCACGTGATCAGTCAAAGTGCGACCAATTTAAATTAACCTAATTCCAATTCCCAAGCATGTTTTCTAAACATCACCAATAATTTTATAGTAAAGAATTTTAAGCGTTTGTTTATTTGGACT
Organism: Ellobium chinense; assembly: GCA_033807755.1. Lineage (NCBI taxonomy): Eukaryota > Metazoa > Mollusca > Gastropoda > Ellobiida > Ellobiidae > Ellobium > Ellobium chinense. Next base: position 6,371 of record JAWQUT010001816.1, read on the forward strand.
ATGTGACGCCGAAGAATTTGGAATGGACATAAATTGTCCACCATAGGTCCACCGACTTGTCTTACGAGTCATCCTTTTTCGGAAATAAAGTTAACCTTTCTCGTCAGGACACTCTGATGAAACCATGTAATATGATTTGAGAGTCCCCTGACTGAAAAGGTTAACTCTCCCTACGAACTCTGTAACATTACCTCCCCTCCCTCCGACAGAAAATTCTTTCTTCTCAAAAGGAGGAAGAAGTTTATAGCATAAGACTAAGTATTTCTAATATAAACTATATTATAACTTTCAGAAGGAAGACCGAAGTTAGGTAATACAACCAAACTGCTTACGAAATAATTCATAACAATATTCATCGAAGTCATTACATGTCAAGCTATCTAGCTGCAAACCGGAAATCTTAAAATTGCATTGACTTAATCTAAAGTTATTATGCATTAATCTCCCTTTGCAACAATGTTACCCAGGATGGCACAATTGGTTATAATTTTCACAACATGATTAAGTCTAACATATCATACCTGGGAGTCACTGTCTCAAAGGTTTCATATTACAATCCAGACTAAACACAATACACTCAAACATCATAACATAATTATGTGTATGCGAAGAAGGGGTGTAAGTATGTATGTGTGTTTTTTTTTGTTTTTTTTTGTTTTTTTTTTTGTACAAACATATATATGTGTTTAGGTGTGTGTGTGTGTGTGTGTTGGGGTGTGGGTGGGGGTTATTCAGCTAGACTAATGCATAACTAATGGACAATAGTATAATCATGACATTACCATTCCCCTCAGCCGAGGAAAATTTAACAACTGATACCGCAAATACGCAATAGAAGTCAATTTCACAACAATACACAGACTTATAGCATGAACACTAATGTACGTTTGAATGATTGCTAACTGTGCAGTCTCTCTTCTCTTCTTAAACTGGGTTGATCATTAACTCAAGTTCGACGGTAGCACCCAGAGTTAATCACTCTACGACGGTGCGCTTATTACTCCAACATATCATCTCCGTATATCCTAACTAACTACTCAACTACTGAGCAAGCGAGTCAACTATCAGACTCCTCTTCCTTCTAAGTGACCTCAATTCCCCTTCACACAACTTCATTATAATTAAAATAAGAGACGGAACAATTCCCTCTTATTAGGGGAGCTAGACTTGCCATTGTCTCCCTTCGTTCCAATCGAACGACACAAGCAAGATATATCGCTCCTTGATTCTCTGCTGTACGACTAGATGTCTTCGAGACTGTCAGGTCAACCCTTGCACATAATGTCTCGCAATATTTACTTTGCGCTCTAATCCAGCGTTTATTACGAGATCTTGTCAATGTCTATCCTACATCTGTGAGAGACAAGCATTATAAACATTACAAGTTGAATGACATACATAACAAATTAAGCATAAGATGCTGACAAAAGTGAAGTGACAAACCAAAAAAGTAGCAATTAAGATAAAAGCAAGAGCAAGGAAAGACAGAATAGGCAGATGGTGCATGTTATATTAATATTCATGAAGATACACTCGTACACCTTTTAAGTTCTATTATAATAAAATAATTCTCGATGTTGCCACATCTGTCATGATAATTCGTTCATCGGCAACTCTGACAACTCTGACATGTGTCAACCAAATAGGTAGGCCTGTAATCCTGCTGACTGAAGAAAAGGAAAACCTCATTTCTTAGCACATGGCGCCCAGTTTACACATAACATGATATGATGAGGGAAAACCTATGCCCTCTTTAAACCAGCACTGTAACACAATGTCAACTTTGATACTTTGAACCCTGGAGCGAGGGAATTTTTCCCAGCTCGAGGCCGGCTGTACTAAGTTTGCACTGAATCCTGAAGCAAGGGAATTTGTGCCTCTGTCAAGCTCCAGATTCAAGTTAAATCCAACAGCGCAGGCGTTTTTTCCTCTCACTATTACACACTCTGAGCTGGACCCAACAGCACCAGCCTTTGATCCCTCAGCTGGTATTAACAGCCGTACAGGACAATCAGGGCCAACAGTTACTGGCGACACGGTTACGTTGGCCTCAGTGGAAAAGCTGAGCCTAAGGTTGCTAAGACACTGGGGCAGCCAGCTGGTCGAAACAACCAAAATGCTGCAACGACTGAACATCCTGCCGGAATTTTAGTTTGAAGATTTATGTGATATGTGCAGTTTTCGTACACTTTTTTCTTCTATCAACATGCATCTATCAAGAATTAACTTTTATGAAGTCGTAAACTTTTCATAATAGAATTAATATTATTATATACCTTTTTTTTAAAATGCAATTTCACTAAATTGTGGGTTATCAGAAGTATGCATGAGATTATAGAACCACCTCATTGGTACTGTTACATATTATGTATACAGTACTACTTAAACAGTGCATTCGATCATGTTCGGCGTTTTTTTTTGTTGTTGTTGTTGTTATAATGTCAACATGGGCCTTGATCTCATAAAAAATCTTCATTCAAAGATTTATGAAAACTCAATTCTACTCGAAACAGCATCTACAGCAGCATTTTTCAGAAACATTTTGCAAGACTGTAAGTGATGGTTGTCTCACCCTACAAAAAAAATTATTTCTGATTCTAGTTTTGCAACGTTCAGCAGGAAATGCTTTTGCGCATGCCTACCGAATTTGAAAATAAGAGTTCCCTGTTGTCAATTAGGCTTCATATGAAACATTTTAGTGCATAATGTGGTTTTTGTTAAAAATGTGTATTCAAGTACATTTCATATTTCTGAATTGCATTTACATGTTCTGTAATCCGAGATATTTGTATGTATAAATCAAGGCTAATGTTGAATGATGATACAAATTGACACATTTTATTTTTCAAAGTAAATTATCACCAGTTAATGTACATGTAATTTACCTTCTGGAGTCCGTTTCCTACGAACATTGTTCAAGAACTGAGCAGTTTCAGGGATTAATTAAGAATGACTCATTTTCAGATTACGTATTTTTTTTGTAATATATATTTACATGCATGATGTGTATGTGTTTGTTCTATGAATAAGATGTGTAAAACTATATGACAATGTAAACCAACTTACTATGAGGTAAATGAAAGTCGTATTTTATCAGATTTACATTGGTATAATTTTTCTATTGCTTTAAAATTTCACAATATTCTGCGGATTCCTAGTGTTTACTGTTGAAGTCTCGTCACTATTATCATGGATGAAATCTCATTGTCTTCATCACTGTCATGGATGAATTATCATTGATGTTCTTATTACTCGTATAAAAGAAGGTTCATCATCATGCTATAGATGTAACGTCATTATCATCCATAGTTTTGCTATGGATGTAAACTTATATTTCTTATCACTGTGGTCAAGATAGCCTATTATTATTCAAACACACATTTCTTTGAATCTTCGCCATAAGTACATAAATTGACTCACATTGATGTCATAATTGTACAAAGTTAATATGGATGTAATATCTGTCGTATATAGCTAATTTTGATGCATTGTCTTTTCATTTGTGATTTATGATTTAATAAATACAGTAATTGTATTCCTGACTTGTTTAAATGGCATTGCATTGTTTGTCTTTTACAATGAATGACTGCAGACAACTCCACTTTATCGCAATATTTTGAACCCACTCAACTGTAGGGCCAAGTCTTCGAGGGTGTCTTGTCAGAGCAATAGTATACAGAGTTCTCCTAGCTAATTATGTAGTGTAAAAGATCATCTTCGTTACTTTTTGCAAATCTGAGAGGAAACAGGCAACAGGAAACAGGAAAGTTTATTTTAACCAATGGTACATAAAAGTACAAAAAAATGGTTACACCACAGGTACTGATGACAGGATATAAACTGACGACAGTGAAAATAATAAGAGTGTACTACAGTTTCAATAAATCTTATGGAAATAATATTCAGAAAGTAATTAGTTTAAGTGGAACAGACACACCACAAAGTTAGTCATACTTTCATTGTATCAAATTACATGGCAACTTGATTAATTTTACATTTCAAATCGATTCATCAGCCTATTTACCGACCACCCACTCAGATAGTTAAACATTCAATCAAACCATTACTCATTCAATAAATCAAACTACCAATCAATTGTTCAGTCGATTAACAATCGGTAGTACAATCAATCAATCAATCGACCCATCAACCGATCAGTCGATCGTCAAACCTATCAATCAATCAGACAATCAGCTGACTAATCAGCTTAAGAACAAATAGTTCAAACGATATTCCAATCAAGCAACCATCCAATCAATGAATCAATCAATCACTCAATCACTCAATCAAGGAATCGTGAAATTAAACAGTGGATCAGTCTCCCCATTCAATTTATAATTCGATCTTTCAAAGAATCAACACATCTATCGATCAATCAGTCATTTAACCAATCACTCATTCAGCCGATCACATGCCAGATTGATCTATCAACCAATCAATCAGCTATTCATGTGCCAGCCGTTCCACTGACATATCAATCAGACATCCCCTAAGCAATCAATCAATCAACGAGTCAATCATTCAGTCATCTAACGAGTCACTCGGTCAGTCAAATAGGGAAACAAAACATTATCTTGTCAACCAATATAGAAAATCTCAAAATTCACGTACTCAAATATCGATCGGCAAGTCATGCACTTGCTTTCTTGATAAATCCACTACTACAGACCACCAAATCCGCTAGCCATTATCAATTACTCACTGGACCATTGATAAGTTACTCTGTTGATATCTCGGGCAATCAGTTCCCGGATGTGTCTGGAAATATCTGAATAGCCTTTTTGTTTTTAGAGGGAAGTCAGCATGATTGCATTACTTGTTTAATCAATGTGGTCATCTTTGACAGTCTAAGCGGGTTTCTCGTTTGAAAGAGTTGCTGCAGTTTAAACATATTTGGTTTCTTACAGTAGTACATATATTTTTCGTTGCGTCTCAAACTGAGTACACTTCAACAAAGCATGGAACTCGTCTCCTATATCTTCATTACAGAAACAGCACTTTCTGTCTGACCATTCTATGTTTGCCCACCTTCCGGTTTCAACTGGTAAATGGTGGTTTGAGGTCCGAAATTTTGCGAGATGAATGCGTTGGGTTTTTGAAGATAGCAGAAGATGGGGCTCTAATTCTAGTTTTTCTTTGATGGATTTGTAAAAGATATAATTGGATCCCTCCACATTACTTTTCCATTCTTGTAAAGCTACATCATCTAGTCGCTGTCTCAGGATTGACCTGTGCAGATTTAGATTTTCCTTAGAGATTGAGTTCTGGTATAAGAATAGGGCGCCAAATCCAAGATTATTTAGCATGCTGTTTACGTTTTTAATCCAGGGCGAGACATCGTTATTAACAGTATATTATTATAATTGTAGCAATTTTAAATAGAGGGTTTTTGAAAGTCGCTTTCCAGCTTGAGCATTGGTCTTCATCCAGAAATAAAGTAATCTATTATAGACATCCACTTTCAATGGATACGCGCCAAGTTCTCCCAGGACCATAACACTAGGTGTTGAGTTCCGGAGGCTCATTATTTTCTTATAAAACATCATTTGCACTTGTTCGAGTTCTTTATAATTCTCAAACCCCCATATCTCACAGCCATATAATAAAATAGGTTTAACCAGTGCGTCAAAAGGATGGAGCTGGCAGTAGTTAACACTAAGATTTAGTATACGAGCCTTGGGCAAACTGCAGTACATGGCTTTTTTCCCTGTTGAGCATTATGGTGGATTGTTTTGGTAAATCACTTTTTTTTTTTTTGAAAATAACTCCCAGGTATTTGAATTCGTTAACAATTTCAAGTTCGACATTGTCCAGGGTTACTCTGGCTTGTTTATTCTTTCTGCCAAATATCAGTATTTTTGTTTTTTCTACATAATTGTTAATTGCCATGTCTTACAGTAATCTGCATAGACGTTTAACGAATACTGCAAGTCTTTAATGTTATCTGCAAAAAAGGTAGTATCATCAGCGTATAGAAGAAGAAGAAGCTTCAAATACATTACATCCTCCTCCGTGTCTCCCTCTAGGATTCCTTTACAATTTCTCCTGTCCATTTCTTTCTTTAGATCGTTCAGATTGATGGAGAAGCAAACGCAGCTCAGCTGATCTCCTTGAAAAATGCCGACATATTTTGTGGCATACGGTACTGTAAGTCCTCCATTGATTTTAAGACAGGACTTTGTTTTCTGGTACATGTCGAATATTACATTATAGAATTTACCGCTAATTCCTGTCATCAACAGTTTTCTGAACATGCTTGCTCTCCATATTTTGTAGTAGGCAGATTTTAAGTCAACGAAGGCCGCGTAGAATGTCTTATCTTGTGATTTCATGTAATCCAATAATAGGTGTAGGGTCAGGATATGGTCTGCTGTTGAATAATCTTTACCGAAGCCGGCTTGATTTTCCGACAATACCTCC
>JAWQUT010001817.1:0-12775 GCA_033807755.1 Ellobium chinense
TTCACAGCGCTTTCAAGTTTTTACGGACGTCGTGTAAGGTGGCAACAGAACGGCGGCGACATGTCCACTGGAATAGGTAGCGTCTTAATGAAGTGCACGGGCTTTAATTACAAGTCCATTTTCTCCTTAAGTTTCCTATAATTTTACCATTTCGTCCATGACATCTTATGCTCATTGCTTACCAGTTATTGATGATGAAATAAGTGCTCATTTTTTAGAGAAATGTATCTACACCCACTCAATGGCAATGTAAGCGACTTTTGAGCTGTAAAATGCGGATCGCTTTTTATTCTGGCATTTTTTTGGCCAAAACAGGGAATTTACAGCGCCTTCAAATGTAAACGATCATCCAAGTTGGCAGCAGATAAAACTGGCACAGGAATAGATAGCATCTCCATGAATTAATGTGCAGATTTTATTACTTTTTCATCTTTTTCGGCCGTACAATTTGAATGTGTTATTCCCACAAATTCTACTTTAATTTTGGAATGTATTTCCCATCGAGATTAAAGTACTTTTAAAGCTTAATTTTATTTTCTAAGGAGCAAAAAGTGGACAGTGGGGAGATATTTTTACTTCGCGGATCTCTGAAATGTCTAAAGTTTATGTTGATATTGTGCAGCTTTATTCAGATACCGATATCACTTAATAAAAATGTAAACAGAGACGGAGCTTATATATCGTAAACAAACATCTGTGGCAACGTGAACGGCTTTCTTGCTGTATTTGTGAGTGACAACCAGTTTTTAAAGTTGAAAAGCTTAAAGTATTTTTTAGGCTTGGCGGGGTTTGGGATCGTGGGTTGTGGGAGAGTGAGGGGTGCGAAGTTTGAAAATATAAGTCGGGATCCAAGTCGACTCTTGTTCTCCATGAGCTCGGCATGTCCTCTTTCAATGCCTAAAAATGCCTCACCATTAAAAATGAAAAAGTAGCTTGAGGGATTTCCTTGTTCTTTGCAAAAAATCATATGTCGTCAGTGAAAAATGGGAATATGCTCCTCATAAATTGCATGAAATGCCGTATCTCAGCGACACAATGATATGTAGCGACAAGGATGCCTTGTATAGGGAACAATAATTTGCCCTACCAACATAAATGTGGAGGTAGTTATTATTCCAAGCCCGTCTTTCCATCCCAACTCTATCAATTTAAATAGTGAGCAAATAGGCAATTAAGCGTAATGTTTCTGTATAGCATCACAAATACAAACTTGCCGGTCGGCATGCAAATAAACTGTTAGTAATGGTGCGGAGGCATGCGAGCTCACTTGGTGCTAATGAAAAAATTATGCAAAGTTAAAATCGGATGCGGGGAATAATTATGATGCTGTAGACCTAAATAAATTAGCCGGACTTCCGTGTGTTCTCTTTTAGCGCTGGAGTAAATATAGTTCGAGTCTCTTGATGTATATGTGCCCCAGATCACTGAGTAATTTACTCTCGTCTGAGGACCACACATTTGACAGCTGCCTTTTTACTGTTGTCGGATATTCATCCAATATAAATAGACTGAAAGAAAAGTTGTGCAGTGAGCTTCCTCTAGAGAAATTCTATCCTCGGTATAAATTGGAATAAGATTCAAGCAAAACGCCCATTTTGTCCTCGGAATAGTTTATGAGCCAGTTGATGTTCTTTATTTATATAATACATATCTTCCCTCTCCCTCCTCCCCACCCCCCCCAATAAAATTGATGGTTGCATTTCATTGATCTGCTTGCGTGAAGCTTGGCACAAAACATGTTCTTGGAACCTATTTCTTCTCTTTTTGGCCCTATTAACGTTGTGTTTTTCTACAAATACCACTGATTTGGGGAAATTTATCCCATGGAGGAAAGTGCTTTTGCTCGATCTTTTAACGGGAAGAAAAAAAAGGGCGAGGGGGNGGGGTCAACGCCCAAAATTTCATAAATCACTTTCAAAACAGGTCACTTCGAATCTCTGATTTGGTCACTAATTTTTCAATAGGCTGGTTTTGGCCGCGTGCTAATATGTAAGCCTATACATTTTTTTTTAAATCTAGAAGGCTCAAATTGTACCTGAAAAAAACTGGATGTTTTATTTAGATAACAGATCATTTTACATATTTCTACACCCTGACACAGGCTGGCAGGGCCAAAAACAAGGGGGGTTTTATATATTAGCGGATTAATTGGGTTGTACAAAATGAGTGATTTGTCCTAATAGGTGCCAAGAATCTTCAATACATAAGCTGTTGCCACGACATTTACTTGGCAATGAGCGAGTTATTGATTGAATAATATGTTTAACTACCTATTGCAGGTTCATTTACACTGAACTATGCCTCCATTCTCACCGCTCACTGCAGTGTTCGCCATGTGCCAAGGACGTCATTTCATTAAGTGCCTTAGAAATGCCACCCGCGAACGTAAACAACTTAAGGAGGCTGCGAATAGAACTCAACGCTGATAAAATTCCTAAGATAAAATGTTACTGTCAACTGATGAAACAAAGGCGAAAGGAGGCGGAGAAAAGGCGGGGGTGGAGGAGAAAGGACGGGGGAGAAGGGGTGGGGGAGGAGTAGTCTCTGGCATCATGCTTTTTCTCAGGTTTCCCGGTAGGATATTTTATCCCCTGCATGATTACGTCTATTCCTCAAATAATGCCCTGCAAGGAACAAGATTAAGAAGGTCATCTTGAAACTTGCACTACCATGCAGCTGAAAACCTGAGGGCGACTGCGTAAAGTTCCAGAGAAGAACTGGCCAAAACTGTCAATCAAATCTACGACGCCGTTAGCACTCAGAATTGGGCTGCCTTGACCTGGGAAACAAAATTGAAAAACCAAAACTGCCAACAAACAATAACCTTACTGGAGGAAGCCTTGCAACACCTTGAATAGAGCTAAGTTCCTAGTAGAGCAAAGCAGCAAAGACCTTACATTATCTTTTCGGCCAACTCAAGATGTCATGACGAATATAAAGACTTTTCCAACATTCTGCTTCCACTTCCCCGCGGTAAACAGGGAGCATGTGTTTCGCAGATGTTGGCAAATGGAAGGATTATAAATTTATCCTCATTTTTAAAAAATTGTAATCAAAAGATTTTTACTTTCAAGCAGTGTCTTTTGTTTAGCCTTGTGATGTTATGGTGCTCTTTGAATTGGTTACCATATAAACCGTAAACCATGGATATCTGATTGCTCAAACGGGAAGGGATTAAAGGGTAATTTGCAGAGATATGACAGTCAATACTGCTTACTGAAATGCTGATGATTTTACAAGGGCAATCCGGGGAAAGGATGACAAGACAGCAGGTGAATGTTGTTGCCATCTTATTGTCTGTTTTTCTACTTTAAAGTGTGTTCGAGAAGGAGAACATGTGGAGCAATGGTGGCGGATGAAATTAATAGAAGGTTCAGGATGGCTTAAATTAAACTTGCCCAAACATGGAGGGAATACCAGGCGTAAACCGTTCCTAAATATTTAAAAGATTCCACACTTCTATATGGACAATCAGGCAATACCAGTTTCTTTCAATGTTCTTATGACGACTCTGCAGACTCGCGTTATGGAATGTCACTAAGTCACTAAGTTTAGAAATGGGATTTTTAGAAAGCAGTACCCCCCAATATTACTCATTGACAATGAATTCTTGAGATCACATCTTTACCTTGATACAGTTTCTTGCAACTCGAACAGCTCACATAAAATATCAATTAGTAGAAAATAAATTTATTCTGGCTAAACTCAAATCTTAAATCTCAAATTTTACACGAATGCCAGTAAGACTGCATGGCTAGACTATTTCTGACCAGTTGTTTACAATGCCTGAAGGACGCAACAAGCGTAAAGCAGCTGCCGAGGAAATTATGTCGATATATTTGCTATTCCCTTGTTGCTAGATGAGACCGTCAGGAATTTGGTACACTTCATGAAGCTGAAACTATGACTGATGGTTCCCGATTTGTGTAAAAAGATTCAGAACATCAAATATGAAAGGCCACAACCTAGTAATTTTGGAATATTTAAGCCTTTCCACAGAGACAAGTTGTCCTGGTCTTTCAGAGCGTACTCCTGCCGTCTGTGAAATCTAACCAAAACAGCTAAAGAAAAAAATAATAAAATCACTTATCTAAATGTCACATGAAATGGCATTTCAGTTCTGACTGTCTTTAGAAAATACTGCTTACCGTCTTTCCTTCTTTATGTATGGAAATAAATGGCACATACTGTCAATGCTTTAACATTAAATGCATTTTTCTTTCTGCTTCTGAGAATGAAAGTAGAGATATTGTCCGGGTTTGCTGGTCTGCAGCCCCAGAACCAGTCAATGCCCACTTATTATCCCGGGATACCAGATCACTTAAGGATATTTTCAACTCTAGGGTGTACACAGTGCCGCTGCCATTTAAAGGCGCAGATCACCAATATCTGACAATATCTTTCATTGCTTATAGCCAGGCATTCAATTTCGCAGTTATGGATGAACTGAGGAAAATGAAGGTATACTTTTCACAGGTTAATTTGCATTCGGATTACGATTACTGAGATATCTGGTCCTGACGGGAGATGGTCCAAGCAAGTGCATTGAAGATCCAAGTCTTATTCCCTCAGGTGTTTAATACGTCCCTGTAAAAGATATCTCATGTACGAACAGACAAGACATCATTAATTATAATTCTAATAAGGGACGCTTCCATGTTTTTAACCTTGTGGGATGTGTTGGGATTTGGGAATGAACAGAACATAGACTGTCTCGTTTTAAGCACTTTTCATATTTATTGAATGTTCCTCTTTAATGCACTTACAAAGCAAATTGTTCGAAGCCAGAGAAATGTGGTTCCTTAGAAGAATGCTCAATATATGGACAGAAAATAAAAATGCACAGGTCTTGAAGGAATCAAAATCATGAAAGCCAGTTACAGCAGTGAGAAGACAATGACATCTAATGAAAACAATGATAAATGAAGCAGTGGAAAAAGATTGTAGACGGAATGGCAAGTTGGAAGGGAAAGGGACACAAGGCATTAGAGAAATGTTGAGGTGGAGACTAAGTACAGATTCCTGATAGCCGATGCCAGCTGAAATAGAGCAATAGACAAATTCGAATAGAGAAAACCTACCATACTAGGATTCCTTTGGTGAACGTTAAAGGAAACATTGTATGGGAGAAGTTCAAGATCATGACAAATGGTGCTGAGGTACGTATTTTCTGTAAATAGCCAGGGAAAGGAGGAAGTTCTTTTAACATGACAATTTTTTCTGATGAAATTTTCAAATCATTCTGGTGAAATTTGATGAATGAAACAAAATTCTTGGTTCTGCCCACGATCAGTTTTATTCTGAAAATTTCTGGGCTGACTGATTTCAAATTTAGTCATACATTTTCCAGATTGTTCTGAACAGATAAAGGAGATAAGGGTATAGTGGGAGCATGTCATATTCATTAGATTTATGATGTAAACTTAGCGGAACACATAGATCTTAGTTTTATGAAGCTCCACTTCCTGCTAAAAGCAAAATGGTTTGTGCAAATCTAGCTTCCGAAAATAAAATATATGCATCTGCCAGTAAAAGCTAATGTTACAGTGGGAAGGTGGAACGCAAGTAATGACTGTTCGAGCTGTAGCTTGAGATGCTCGGATTCCCGTGCATGCATGATAGTGGTCCATGTCATGATAAAAAAACCACGTTCCTTACAATCAGGATGAAAATAAGCTGTATCTTTGGGAGTGAATTGTCAATTTCTATCCGACCCTGTATTAACAGGCCTCTGTAAATTGAATTTTGACACTGTATAGGAGTCCTAGTTACTACACTTTCTTGCATTCAGTTCAAAATTTCCAATCCAGAAGTTGCTCTTAAGGCAAAAGAGCTTCAATGGCAATTTAAAATGACAATATTCATCTCCTGCAGAAGAGCCTCTTATTAGTCCACGCGTAAGTTGGCAGAAATAATGCCCGTGAAAATGTTTATTCCCTTACATGGTACCATACTTGAAAGAGGATGGAATGAATTTACAATGATCCCCTTCTGCTACTTAAGGCTACCCTCTCCGGCTTCCCTCTATACCCTTTCACAGTCTTCCCGGAGCTCGCGCTGATGGCACTATTTCATTGTTCACTGTGGTACTTGGCTGGATCCTGTTGGTCGTTGTTCTGGACATAGCGTTGACCCTTACTAAATTGAAATGGCCCTTACTAAACTGAAATTGATCAATCGTAAGTATCTGCAGGTAATCTATACTTGCACTACATACCGCTTTGCAAAATTTTCAAGCCCTGATGGGAGTTTGCCACGAATTCAGATTCAGATTCTTGACAAGATTTCGAAGGGTTCTCAGATATAATTAAGCTGAATACTCAAATTTAAGTTCAGTGTGTACAGTCGTTATATTTCACTAAGTAACCTCAGCCTTGGTATTACTGCTCAAGTCATACCTCAGAATATGATTCAAATGTGCACATTGGAGAATTCGGTGCAGATATAAGTTTTATTGAAACTCACGAATCACTTTACAAAACACCATACTGGTGTGATATTTTTCCACGTGATGTTTGAGAAAGTTTGGTTACCAAAATGGATGCCAAAAAAAAAAAATGAATGATTCCGCGATGTCGTAGTCTATTTGCATTTAAGCTAACTCGAGATTAGGCACCGATTGTTGAATGCTGCCTGTTGTAGCCGCCAATAGATTTGTTAAGCGACTAAATAGACGTAACTTTTTCTAATTATTGTAGTACATGGGAGATCATTAAGCCAGCTTTGTAAAAACCATGCCTTTCAAACCTTGTATGACTCGGCAAAATTAGCAAAAAAAAAAAAGGATAAAAAAATCAAGGATTGCATGGATAAATGTATTTACGGGCTCCGTTTTTTTTCTCCTTGGTCAGCGTCATCTTAGCATAAATTGCAATAATCGTTAGTAACTATTAATATTAACCGAGATGACCCAGTTTATCTGGAAGTACTTATGAAAATACGGCCAAAATACAGCGACAGATGCAAAGCAGCTTTAAAAAAAACATTTACGTTGGTCGCCCAACTCACCCCCTCCCAAACACTCTAAGAAGATTTTACAAGTGCGGTGTTTCCGAGCAGCATCACAAATACAAACTTGCCGGCCGGCGTGTAAACAGTGTTAATAATGGTGCAGATGCATGCGTGAGCTCAGTGCAAATTAAAAACAAAAGACATGCAAAACTTCTACAAGCATTGACAAGACTACATTCGATTTCTATGCATGCGTTAGTATTGGATTTGTAGCTGTGATGCTGTATCAGGACCACGCACTTCACCATGTCTACAGAGATTCAGACTGGTCGTAACTGGCGTTGTACTACTGTATCAATATAAACCTTTACACTTTGCATACCTATCGCTGTGGCAATCACTCTAAAGAAGGGTATAGTAAAAGTTCAGGACTGTTTGGGCGCACAAATCTCCGTCTGAGCTTTGGAAATAATCTGAAAGATTTATCTGAAAGGTTTACTGATAAAAAAAAATATGGCTTGCCAAAATGAATGGCTGTGGATGCAATCCTTGAAATTCTAATAGCACTAAAATATGCGTCATTTCTTGTGAAAGTGTGGAAACGCATCTTAAGACATGGAAGCCCATGTTATGTTTTCGACAATATTGTTACAAATAAGGCGTTAGACTTATTTCTCAGAATACTTGGAGCACGTATGGTAAAAAGATGTTTAAAAAGATCTAGTAGCCAAATGAGATCACGAACTATTCGCGTTTATCTCTTCACTAGTCTGGTTTGAACTACCTTATACCTTGAGCAATAATACCAAGGTGTGGGCTTTGCACGGAAGCAAAACATGCTATTTGCCTTCAGGTTGACTTAAAAAGACAGCTTTCATCTTTATGTAAAATACGTAAATCTATGTTATCCAGCAAGTTTCTAAAGCTTATCAGACAGTTTAATCAACTTGGCTTGCTAGTGATTTCCCTATGATAGCCGTTAAATGTGGTCGTCAAATACCACAACCGTACAAAATCGCGTCGATTCCAAATGAAAACGTGTATACCTAAAATATGGACAGACCAAGAGAATCAACCCATACAGATTTAGAGAAGGGTCAACGCTATGTCCAGAACAAGAACTATTAAGAACGAGCCAGGCATTACAATGGACACTGAAATAATGTCATCACCGCGAATTCTAGGAAACTTATAAAATGCTACAGAAGGAGATCAGACAGGGTAGTCTTGGGAAGCAAAAGCGATCATACCAGGTTCATTACATGCTGTTTCAAATAGGACGTGATAGCACATGAAAAGGAATAAATATTTCAATGGGTTTTACCTCCACCTATTTAGACGCGTGTGCAAGTGAAAAATGTATAAAGTTTTAGACGTTATCAGTTGTCATTTCAACTTGCCGGTATAGTCTGGTGTCTGTCTCTAGCATTACAAAGTCTAATTTGAGGCTCGCATAGTAGAGGTCACGGTCGCATACTTAGAGGTGACGTTGACCAGTTTTAACTTAAAAGTAGGTTGGACAATAAGTGCTCGGAGAAGCCAAGAACTCCAGATGCAAAAGAGACAATGGTTTCATACAGACTTGCTAGTCCAAGTGCTTTTTGCTATGCCGTTTTGCTCATGTTGCTAATGATTGACCTTTTACTCTCAGAAGGCGTATAAGTTGTATCTATTTTTGTGAGCCTACTCAAAAATTTCATTGAATTTATAAATCATGGTGTACATCCGTTAAGAACTCGATTATTGACACTAACAAGATGTCTTAGAAGATGATACCAATTTTGAAGGCTACCAATTTATTATGAAGGGAACCAATTTTGGAAGCAGTTCTTGAGACAGACAATGTTGAGGTAAAAATGAAACAAAAGCTGAGATAGATGGGAAAGCTGAGAAAGCAATAAGAGGAACATTCAAACAGATTATCTTGAAGTCGTCAACATGTAAACAAGGAGAGTAGAGGGGTAGGGCAGGATGAAATAGCTCGAGTGAATTCCTGAAAGAACTAAATTTTCACTCCGGCCTGTGGGAGCATGACCAGCACTGATCGTATATGATTAGGGATTTAATTCAGCGTATGCAACAGCCATGTAGCCTACTGGGTCTCACAACACTGAATGACAACACAGTCAATGACCTGTGGGAGGGTGGCCTTGGCTGTTCAGATGACTGTCTACTCGGGCTGTTGTAGTTCGACTGGTCTGTCCTTTGGGTAAACAGCAAGGGTCTCGACTTGACGTCCGGTCCCTCTAAGCTCGATACTTTTGGCCGATGTCTACTGACATCAGGCGCCTTCTTTCGACCGCTGAAAAGTCGAGAAATATTTGCATTTGAGCTTTTTGAAATAGTCACTATATAAACGAAGTCTGGAGGACTACAGGAGTTGTATGAAACTTAAGCAGCACAAAGAGGAATAATTCCTCATGAATATGGTAGGTTCTTTAAGTTGATGCCCTTGTGCGGAAATTCCAAAGCGGTCATCAGAATCGTCTGGTAAACTGAACAATTCAGAAAGGTCGGAGAAATTGCATGTCATTATGATTTATCGAGTAGAATAGAGCTTTTGCCAATGCTGACGAAATATTTGAATCTAAATGAAGCCCCTCTCCCAGCCCTTCCCTTCTCTACCACTCCATAAATGGAATTTCTACATTAGCTCTTTGTAAACCGCAGTTTTATTACTGTCTGTAGTGCTAAACATTACGAAGCAGCTATATTGCTCCTTTCCTGCAACCAAATAACAGGTACCGTTATTAAACACCAAAGAACTGCGCAAGTTTCAGGTAGATTACATGATTCACAAGGACTTCAAAATTTTTCAGTTGTAAAATAAGCTAGATTTTAAGACAAGGTAGTAAATTTGATTGTCATTCAGCATCACGTCAAAAAGTCCAAGCACCTACCTTGGTCTGCACTTGATAATTCAAGTCCACTGTTATCAGGGAGAAGGGCTGTGTGCATCAGCTGTGGAAAGAGACATGGAATTATATTACTGATGATACCGCTGGAAAGCTTAACATGTAGACTAGAACTATATGATTATTTCCGGCCAACACACGAAGTCTGAATGAGCGGACATCAAACCCGGATCCTCTTGAGTGTTAACCCCTCGCGGAAATTTTTGAGCCAGCACGGATAAATTTTGTTCACGTCTTTTATAATGAGTAAAATTGGATGACTTTGTACTGCAGAGTGTGAGGAATGGAATTCTATGACAAAGTGAACTACAAGTACATGAGCTGCCATAAGGTAACCATGCCACTGTCCTTAGGGCTGTATGTATGTTTTTAGTTGATACTATAGAAGAAATGGATGAAACTAATCTGCCTTTTACACGTGCCAGCCTTTTCAAGTCTTACCACTAGATATCTTAGTTTTTCGGAATAGATTAAGGAGTGGACCCTTTTTGGCTATACAATTTTTAGAAAAGGATGCAAAGTTGTCACAGTGGTATTCGAGGGTGTTCGAATGATCTTCCCAAAATTGTAACTTTAAACTTTACGCTGAAATTCTGAACATAAATTTGCATTTTGTGCCTATTTTAGACTCAGACTAGACTATATATCAACACGAATGAAACAGCATAAACGCTGCAGCCTAGATACCACTCGTCCTCTTCCAAGAAAAGAGATCAAGATCAGTCTACAGGAGCCCAATGTCTCAAGCCAGCCGCATAAAATTGCCTCCAGTCCACCCTTCCTTGCAGCCCATACTTTCCCCCCTCTTTTTTTACACCAAGGAAGGTACATTCACAGTAAGTGCGCGGACACTGAATAGATTATAGGCTGATTACAGGAATCCTGGGCATTTTCAGACTTCTCTCTGTTCGCGACATAAAATTTTGTGAATTTGAAATAAGACAAACAGTAGGATTTCCAAATGTGGGCATTATACAACAACAGACTAAACGAGATTGCAAGATTTAAAAGGGCCCCTTTTCTGTGTGCATCTCCAATAAACAAACCCCTAGCTCTAGTTTATACCAGCCACATCAAACTAATTCCTCTTTACTGTCGGTTGGTACTGTTTAGGAGCGTATTTTAGGATGGTCCACACATGGAAATCCAAAGCATCCTAACGCTTAAAGACGAAGGTGCGATGCGCAGTGAGTACATGTTGCCAAAATGTTGCCGAATTTTATAAAGTTGACATTCAACTGTTCAGCATCAGAATCAAGCTAGCACGTACCTTTTATATATTCCTCTCCATGGCACGCAGCCTGGTCTTGTACAGTGTTGTCAACATCGGAAAGGACGCATGCATCGCCTGAGAGATCATGAAATGGGGAAATTACAGGATTTCCAAATGTGGGCATTATACAACATATAGACTAAACGAGATTGCAAGATTTGAAAAGGACCACTTACATGTGCAGCTGAAACGATTGATTTTTAGATCTGGCCTAGACTAGATTCTAGTCAGTCTAGATCTTCACTGGAAAGATTTCCGAACGTGCCTCATAGCCAACACAAAAAAACAAAATCGTTGTGGTGATTGAATGGAGATGGAACTCGGGGAAGGCTTCCGAATGAGATTAACACCCCTAATCAGAACTCATGCTTACTAATACAACCGAAAACCTAATCCTAACCCTTAAGTCAGCCCTACCCTTACCCCTAACTGCCTAACCCTATTATCCCAGGAGCAACAGGCTTGAGTCTCATTCGGAATTCTTCCCTCACCATGGATCTGATGTTTGTTCAATATGAATTTAACTTCCCAAACTAACTTTACTTTTAATTTGGTCCAAATTCATTCCTATTAGGTCCTGTTTCTTAGCCGACTGGTTGTAGAGACGCCGAAAGGGTTTGGCGATTTGCCCGGTCTTACGAAAAGATCTAGTCTAGCTATGACTGGATTGAGCAGATTTTGCCTGAAAATCATGACATATTGCCTGAAAATCATGACACAAAGCGTGCTTATCATGTCTGCTGCTAATAAAAGCCTCCATGCGCAAAATCCTAGCCTTTTTTTACTTATTTTTATATTACATTAAACATGCATCAGCAGGCACATACCTGAATTCTTTGAACGAGATATTGGACGATTTCAACAAAATACTGGCCGCTCTCAAATTACTTTAGAGTGACAGACTATCTCGTTACTTCATCCACAGCTTTCACGACTTCATAACTACTGAATAAATGAAGAAGTATGTGACGACTGAGGACGTTCCATCAGTTTCAGAGATATTTTCTCACCTGTAGGTCTATCTGCTCAGGATTCACCACGTGTTTTGTTTTGGGCTAAACCTCTAAGACAGACTTCTGTTGTTCACTCGGTCTGATCGTGCGGGTGTAAGAGGCTGACTGAAGCACGGGAATGGGGTTTTATAGTGGTACGGAGAGACGCTATGATCACATGTCAGCACGTTTTTTGCTCATGATTTCCAGACGGTTCGATTTTTCTGGGTCACTCACTTCACAAAAGTATTTCTTTGCCCCATCCCTCTATCCTAACCCCGCACCATTTTAGTAAAGTTCACCAGCTTTCCCCCACCTTATCCGCCAAAAGAAAATCAAAATAAAAGTAATTTAGCTGTATTTGGCTAAAAGAAAAAAAATACATTTGAGATTCACACACATTTTACCTTACGTCATGGGCGTAGATTTAAGGTTCAGAGAAGGGAGGGCTGGAGACAGATCTTCGACTTAAGGTTGGAAATATAGGGGGATAGTGGGGTAGAAGAGATCAGGAAACGAAAGCCTTTCCAGGGTAGAAACAAAGGTACACTATGAAAATAAAAATAAAAAAAGCAAATACGACATATTATTTACCCTGTAGGAAAATTGATTGACAATGTCATACACTATTATAGTGTATACAT
>JAWQUT010001819.1:0-12677 GCA_033807755.1 Ellobium chinense
CTCCCTCCCTCCCTCCCGCCCTTTTTTTGTGTCTATCAACAAGGTAACTTTCAATTTCAAGTTTTTCATCTTTTATTTTCTTCCCTCTTTCATTTTTCCTTCTCCCACTCTCCTTTTTTCTCTCCACCCTTGAAAAATCTTGCGCCCAATAGGGAGCACCTCTCTCCTCTTTAGCGCTACTTACAACAGCAACAAAAGGAAATATCATTTAGAACATCTTGGAAGAACATGATCTATTGCAAGATGGGCCCACTTATAAAGACTGACCAGATGTGATTGTTCTAGTTTTACACCTCTGAGTTGATACCATGCTCCACTGTTGGGGTGTGAGCTTCAAAGGAGAGGTGCCATTGTGTTTGGAAGCTCAGGGCCCAGGGGGTGGGAAAAAAAGAGTCTGATAACCAATGATGGCATGTGGTGGCAGTTTTGGCGGCAAACAGAGTTCATAGAATGTGCTTGTCTGAACAGTCAAATCATAGCATCCCTACAAGAAAGCTTAGTGTGCCTCATGAAAGGACAATACTGAACCCTGTGACCTAGGACGATTATGCACACTACTGTACATGGACACAATAGGCCTAATAATGGTCAGTTGGTACATGTGTAAATGAGCATCTTAAAGAGATCAATGGGATGAAGAGATGGAACCTACTGAGCATATGTACATATTAGTATGTACATTTTAGCCGAAAATAGAGCATGATACCAAGAGAACAAAAATTGGTATTAAAAATACTGCATTTAGTATCCATGTTTAGGTACTTTGCATACCTGAATGACGTGTGCCCATACTTTAATTTGATCTGTTACTGACCAAGAGCAAAATAGGGTTGTTACTGATTGCACTCAGAACACTAGATATTTCTTAATGATTGTAACAATCCCAGTTAATCTTTCAAACAATTTTGACATAAACAAATGTCACCGACAGAAGTATATCAAAAGAGCTTTGACTTTTAAAACATCTTTTTGTGTACCAGTAAACAACAAACATTTCATGGTGCTTTGAAATCATTATTATTTATTTGGCTAATGACAGTTTGCCAAATGTCCAAGCATGACCTTACATCTTTATGGGGAAAACTATTCAAACTGAAATGTTATCCTTATTCACCACATTCCTTTCAAGTTTCAATATACAACTTGTTATCAAATTTGTCGAATTCACTTGCCAAATACCAACATATGGTGAAGATTCCTGGTGTGCTAAGTTAAACAGCAGAAAACTGCTCTACTAAACAGTTCAGTGAGGAGCATCTTTAGAGATCTTGAGCATGATTAAGATGTAGACCAAATTGCTATAAAAATCAGTGTAAATTACAATGAAATTGGTCATGCGTTCATATCTTCCTTGATGAACCATATTGTAATGCAGATATTAACTGTGATTACTCATCATATGAGTTTAAATCTGATAAGATATATACACAGCATAAAAACTGAACAGTGCAAAGTTTGTTTGGGTTTTTTGGTCTTTTGGCAGATGAGATTAAATCAGTCAGAACTACTAATAGGCTCTGAGACTAAGAAACATGAACTTAAAGCTTGCTGTCAGAACATCACAGCTGGTCTCTCAGACCCATTTTCCTTTGCATCAGAGCAGTTTTATTTTCAAAAAGATTTTTTTTTCATGATGATACAGTTTCTTTTCTGATCAATAAGCAAGCAGAGCACTGGTTCATTCAGCACAGTATGAAGCTGGTGGAAATGGATATTGTTCAAGCAACATGCCTTATTTGGATCTCCCTTTCCAAAGGTTGCTAAAAAGATTTGATGATGATGATAATGACAATGATACTGTCCCTTCACCTGTAGGCAATATGCTCTTCATTGCCCACTGCCTTAAGGACCAATGTACATGTCTTCTTCAGTTAAGTCAAACAAACAAAAGATGTAAACATCGTATCATTAGCCTCAAGACATTTTTGCCTGACTCATTATTTGGCGCTGTTGAGATTTCTTGTCTATCCCAATAACCGCTATACCCTTTCATATTTACATGAAATAAAACTGGCTTTAAGGAATAGAGACTCATTGCACACACAAGTGTCATTACAGAAAAGTATAGAAATGAAACAAGTACTATCAAATTTATTCTTTTTTTTTTTTTACTTTTTTCTCATAATCTCAAAAAAATAACTTAGGCAAAAATGTTCTGAGGTCAGTGCTATATAATTTTAAAACACTGGGTACAGAAGCACCCTACATGATGCTGAACAAAGTGACATGCAATATTACATAAATGTCACAAATATGACGAACAGATTCACAGGACCAGAATGAAAAACAAAAACTTATGGGTAGGCAACTACTGCTGTCATCTTTCTCAAATAGTTTTTAAAAAAATGACCATGGTCTATTGAGGGGGGTGGCGGGGAGGAGGGAGGGAGGGTTATGTCAAAAGGACAAAACTGGAAAGACTTGCATGGGCAAGGGGACAAGCACTGCATGTATGAGCCAGCTGTGGGGTTGACTGAAAATCCTGCAGCTCAGCAAAACACAACAAGATTTATGAATAAGTGTATTTGAGGACTGTTGTCAGAATATCATTCAGTCATACTGAAATTAAGTTGTTGTATGATGCTGTTGTATGATGCTGCAGCTATCAGACTGGGAAGACGATTATCTGAATTTCTAGAAAGGCACTTATATGATAACATGTTCTTTTCCATCAACATTTTCTAATGGGCTATGCAAATCTTAGTAATGAACTGTGACTTTCACCTAAACAGCATAAGGAAAGATATGTGTCTCTAAGTACTTCATTCCCAATCCTGCCCTCACCCCCTTTCCACTAAACATTTACAACTCTATGAAAAAGCAAAACCAACCCATTCCAACAAAACATCATTGTAACAAAATTGGCTGAGAGCAATAAAGTATGAAATCACTTACCATACACTACATCACTGTGGACTGTATCATAGCTGCCAGAGTTAAGCCCAGTCTCTTCCTTGAGAATAATCTCATAGTTTGTGGGTCCTGTAAATTCACCAGGTTCCCAACTCACTTCCAGACTGACCTGGCCATCTGTTCTGTTGGAGTATGCAGAAACACTCTTGACCTTGTTGGCAGCTGTGAAAACAGAAGATGGTGAGACATAAGAGGTGTTGAGAATTACACTTACCAAAATACCTAGTTCGTGTGCTTTTTTGTTGTTGCTGTTGTTGTTGTTGTTTTGTACATGATGAATGCAACAATGTGTGCATGGAAACAAAAAGAGCTGACCACCAAACAGGATAGGCATGGACAAAGAAAACTTCTCTTGGACAGCACAGAGGTAGTGTTGTTAGTGGCTGCACGGACAAAAGTGAAAATGTTACATGCACCGAAACTCTTCCAAATCCTCAGAATGATCGCAGGATCAGGCTGCCAAGTAAGAGCCAGCAGAAAGGTTAGGATAGCTGCAAAACACATTGCAACTGGGCAAACAAACACCATTACCCTTTGCTGGTTAAAGGGCTGAGCACACACTGGTTTGTCCTAATTTCAGGGAAACTAATTCACCATACAGGTAACCCAAACAATGCAGTATAAAATTTTGTAATGCCACACTATAAACATTGTGAGCAACATTTGTGCACAGCCAAAACAAAAGTACAAATCTTATTATCTATTATATATTTCATGGGGTTGGAATGTAAAATTTATTACACTGTGGTTTCACATCAAAGACTTAATGCATTGGCATGAATTGGTTCATCCATATAAAAAGGAAGGTCAAAAGAAATGAAAAAAAAAGATAAAAATAACATGGAAAATTGTCTTGGTTGCAGTACAAATGTGATAGTAATAACATGGATCAAGACATAGCAAAAGACAATAACACTCTTCTCACGCATCCAGATGTCCAAAAACATGACATACATAAAAGTTCGCAGTCATTGTCATAACAGAAAAACCACTCCGTCGGCAAACTCACTTACTTCGTCTCCGTGTCCTCTCACTCAATAAAGCATAATGTGCACTGTGCTTCACATAGGATTTCCAATGTGTGCAACACAATTTTTTAAAATTTTTAATTCACTGTGACAGAGAGTCTCACATCACTCGGACTGAATGAGGCACAAAGGAATTTCGGTATTTCTCTGTTCTACTCGAATGAGACAGAAGTTTGCCACTTCGTACTGATGTTTTATATTTGTAGAAAAGGGGATGTTCAGTGTCTGAAAGGATTTTCTTTACTTTATCGATGGTTGCTTTCAGGTATAGTTCATCAACTGATGGTAAAGTGGCATTTATTAGTTTTTCTTATTTGATAATGCGATTCACCTTGTTCTAATCACTGATTATGATGTTGCCGGCCCAGCATGTTACACCAAAAGTAAATATACTTGGAGAAGAGTTGGAGTATAGAACAACTAGATGAGATAATTGTGTACCTTAAAATATCTGAGCTTGCGAATAAAAAGCATTTATCAGACAAGAAAGGAAATGACAGGCACTGTTTATTGATTGACAATACTGGAGACTGATATTCAAGAGGGAAAACACTTTTTGCGAAAACGGAAAAAAAAAGGGAATAACATCTGACTGTTTGTAACTACATGCATTATATTTAACTGTATCTCTTTAATCCCAAACCTTGGCTGGACTGTCAAATTTCTAGAATACTGAATCAAACTATCTGCATTATAATGAACAAAAAATTTAAGTCGTTATGTCACATTATCAACAGCTTTATTCTTGTCAACAATAAGCAGTTCAAAAACAATATTTAGAAAAAAACACTACTAATTTTGTAATTTTTCACAGCGCTTAAGAATGATGCTGAGTATTAGATGGACAGTACTGTATTTGAAGGCATATCTTAAAGATGCATAATCTCAAGAACGCCACATTTTTACTGGATGGCTTGTTATGCAAATACTGAATAGCTAGTCTGCATTCTAGAAATTATATTCCAGCTGGCATTACATAGAGATAGTAAGTGGACAGGTGTGGAGAGATGTTTGTGTGTGTGTGTGTAAAATACCACATTAATGTCTAGCACTCATGCACTTGCCTTGTTGTGAATGACAGCTTTGTAATATTAAGGAGTGAATTGACTGTTCACAGCTATTAGTGGCGTTTTTAAGTTTTTATATTTTATAGCACTGCCACTACCATAGGTCTCAGCTCTAAAGCCACTCAGCAACTGATATTGGTTAAGCTAGCTGTGCCTATTGAATCCTAAATGGACAGCTGCATGTTTACAAAATCATCAAGTACAGCAATCTTGCCCAGAGTTCACGCAAGAAATGATGACAGAGTCATGGCAGTGGAAATGGAAACAAGAGATCTCGTCAGTGCCTCCATGAATGACATACTGAAACTGTAGTTAGAAACCTGAAGGACCTGGTAGAGCTGCTGAGAGTTGGTTTTGGCCCAGGTGAAATGAGAATTATAATGACTGAAGCTCAGCTCAAGAATCAAAAAGAGTGAAGCAAATTTTAGGGATTACAGAAAGTGAAGCTAAGTTCAAGTGAAACTAAGTTTGAGGATCATTTGTTGACTTGTTGACAGAAACAACATCATTGCACTCCAGACAGGTCCATATGTGCTCCATTCCCCTATGTAAACACCTAGCAGAAGGTCTTCCTGTTGTTGTTTGCTTGTGTATTCTTCTTGGGCTTCTTGCAAGTTTGCTTCTTCTTTCCTCTCTCTTGCATCTGCCCATATCTGACATTCTTTGTATATTTATAGTGTTATTTCTTTCTCCCATTATTATTTCCTTAATTTCAATATCAAATGTCAGCACATTGGCTGTGTGATATTTTATTATCCTTGACACCGGAACACTAACGGCCAGTCTTTCAGAAATAGTGTTCCCTGTGATGCCATATGTCCAGGAGAATAAATTCAGGTTGTGGATCAGACTGCTGTGTTCATTAACATTTCAATCATTCAGCTCTTATGCAGTGAGTCTCCACACTCCTCGAAATACTTTGCGAATCTGTGATTATATCAATCTGAATGGACAGCCCCATCAATTTCATTTCCACTATAATAGCCTCCACTTTAATGTGTAACCAAGTGGCAAGGCATATATTCTTATTCTCTATTATTAAGGGGGAGAAATGTGAGCCCAGTATGCTAATTTCTTTAGCTATTACACATTATCTAAAGAAGTGTGCCATTAGGAAATTTACCAAATTACTGTGAAAGATCAATTTTGAGAAGAAGGGCTGAAAAAGTTCTATACTAGAAAATTTCAGCCCCCTACCAGGAATCAAACCAGGGTCTCATAGCTTGCAAATCTGAACGTTCTACCACTACACCACTGGGACATTAACTTCACAGCAACTTAATTCTTACATACCTACTGCCTGAATCAGTCCCTAACTTTCACATGTGAGCCTGGTGTTGACCCATGACCCTAACATACTTCCCGACTGCTCACACTCCCCCCTGTTTATCCATGTCATGTCATCATGACAACCAACAGTTCTCAATGAGTATGAGTTTATTCTTATATATCTTATCTCCTTTGGTATACTGTCCACAATGAACCTGGGGTCATTCTTCTATGGTTATCTCAGTTCTTTGAATACTACCTCTCACTTTGTCCTATGTCTCTGCCTATGGGTTACAGAACCCCTTCCTCCCATTACTGTGCCCCTAAGGCCTAATGAGACCTCCTTTTCAACGTTGCCAAATGTAACAGGGTGGCAAGGCATTTTTATTCTCTATTATTAAGGTGAGGAATGTGAGCCCAGTCTGATAATTTTTTAGCTGTTACACATTATCTAGGGAGGTGTCCCATTAGGGATTTTACCAAATTACTGCAAAAGATCAATTTTGAGAAGAAGGGCCGATAAAAACCTACACCAGAAAATATCATGCCCCTACCAGGAATTGAACCTAGGGTCTCTCAGCTTACAAGTCTGGAGTGATACCACTACTCGTTAACTTCATACCAATTTAATTCTTAAATACCTACTGCCTATATCAGTCCCTAACGTTAATATGTGAGCCTAGTGCTCACCCGTGACCCTATCACACTTTCAACTGCTCACATAATCATGATTGTGCTGAATGTTGTGATACTGAATGCTTCATGCTTCACTAGCCCTGAGTACAACGCAGTTTCTCAAATCTACAAGGAAGCTCCAACTAAACATTTCTTTTCTTTGATCTTTCTCTGGCTTCCAGTTGCCTCAGATAGCTCCGTTACTTCATTGTTTGCAGCGTCTGCTACATAATCCCTAAAGTTTTTTATTTAATGTGATCACAGCCTTGCTGGCAAAATCAGTTTCCACCCATTCTTTCCTCCTCATAATGATTTCAGTATCACAGACCAAGTATGCAAAGTCCTAAGGCTCGGCCATCGATAAGCGGCCTCTTTTGATGTGTGAATCCTTTTCCTCATTCTGTGCAGGGAAAAGCAGATGATCTTCCTTTTCTAACAGTCTCTTATCTTCACCTGAGCCACTTCGTGCCTTAGTGGACGGGTCCATCAGATGTCCTAATGTTGAAAGTGTCTCTTGCACATCCTAAGATCACTTTCATTCCTTCATTTTGGACATTCTTTTCAATCTGTGGTTTGAACAGTTAGGCATCCCAGTCAAATAGTGATGGCTAGCAGACTAACTGCATTATGAAAAAGAGGGATTCTGTTGAATGAGGGTATTTGTCATTAGCTTTAATGCATTGATGCCTTCTGAGGTCTTATTTGCAACACTGTCAATATGCTTGCTGAAACATGACTTGTCAAATAATATCCCAGAATATTTCAGCTCTAAGCTCTTCTCTTATCCTATAGTCTATTGTGAGTGAGAGGATTACATCATTTACTATCCTGTTGCCAGTCAACACTACAGAATTTTGAGCCTTAGATGGGCTAGTAATAGCATTACTTTCCCCACCACATTTGATGATGTCATCAAGTCTGTCCTGTAGAATCACAATAAATAATACTACGTAAAGAATCACAGCGAGTAAAGCTAAGTTCAAGGGTGACGGTACATAAAGAAAAGCTCATAAATCAAACTGAGTGAGCTAAGCTTTGCCACAGCCCTCTTTTTATTTGATCACTTAGAATCTTTTGTCATTACAGTACAACATTTAATGATAACATGTGCATTGCATTTGGGACTGATTACATCTTTTTGCTACATACAGAGACATTCAGAATTTACCTTCATTTTTCCTTTCTTCAAGCATTTCAGAAAGTGGAACCATTATCTAACCTTGGAGTATCATAGTTTTATTTGTAACTTTTGTATCCTTTTCAGTTAATGATAACCAAAACGAAGAACTGTACTTTTAAAATTATGTTTTTGGGAATGAATGAGACATGTGCAGAACTGTAAAATGGATGTTTTTCTAAAGACTGAATTTCACCATTCCTGAACTCATGGCCTTCACAAATCACTTCATTTACACACCAGAAGTTTGAAGATACATTGGGCACACTGTTTTTTTTTTAAGAACCTTTATATAAATTTTGCAAAAGAGACTAAGGTCAGTACTGATATCTAGTACTATCACCATTTAGTATCATAAGGTAATTTACAGAACAGCACATAAAGCAATACAACATACTGTATTGTGTGGAAAATAAGCTTTGAAGTCTGCCTACAAGATATCGCCTTTAGTCACAATGCATTTGATTCTTGTTGTGATAATGCCAACCATCAAGGAGATCTAAACGTTTAAATGAGTCTCTTTAGTCCAGTGATTTAAACTTTTGTACACACAAGTGACAAAGAAAATAAAGAGACATACTGGTATGCATCCTTAAAATGATGAGTTCCTTTTGATTCAGTGTCCAACATGAAACAAATTTGACCCTTAAAATAAAAAAAATCTTACCTGCTGCATTTGTTATAAATAATTTGCTGGCTTCCATTCCAAGCCCCTCTTGATTCACGGCTACTACAATGACAGTGTAATTATGGTAAGGTTTCAGGCTGGAAATATTCACAGTAAATGTCCTGCTGGCATCATTCAACTCAGCTGAAGATAAACTTTCACTGCCATTCTCACAGCCTGATGGTGTCTGCAATATGAAAGATAATAAGCTCAGAGAAATACAAAATACATTTTTACACAAGGGCACTCTGACTATGGCAAGCATTAGTAATACATGTATTTGATCTATTGGGCCAAAACAGAAATTTAATAATTCCACAGAGAAAGCTCTAATCAGCCTCTTGCATCTGTTTGTGATCTCCAATGGGAAGAAATCTGCAGACAGTATTTAAGGAAATAATTACGATACAGGTACACATGAAAGTCTTAAAGCTTTCAGCAATGTCTCAAGTCGTTGAAAAAACATACACTTCAAAATTCACAATGCTCCTGGGTCAAGCAAACTAATCATCTAAAAATCTTTAAACAAGTCATTTGCAACTGCAGACCCCTTAAGCCATACCTTAATTAAATTACGTACTTAACAAGTCATTTTCATTCAAATCTACTGTGACATCAGAGGGCAATAATTTTTCTTACAAGCTCACATTTGGTTTCATGAATGCCCTTTTCTGGTCCTCCTTGTAGCTGATACATTCTATCATGCCAAGCATATTAATGAGAAAGAATGTATGACACCTGTCAAGGCAACAAGATATGGCCATCAAAATTCAGTAATATCATGAGAAAATGGCAGTAGAAGCAACTGAAAGGTAGACAGGTCAAGGGCAAGATCTAGACTAGCCAACAATCAAAACACAATCATGGCATTTTCCACTCATTACATTGAGGGCATAGACTGAATCTAGTCTAAACCTGGATTTTATTCCTGAAATGCAAAAACCTGACCATGATCAGATGAAAGCTTTCACTGACTGGCAGGCAATATCAAATTCACCAACTACACAACTGTCCATCAAAACTGACAGTAGACTGTGCCATCCCATAAAGTCAATAGGTCTACATTTCTGGGCCACGCACACACCGATTCTTCAATACCTGGCTGAGTCAAGTTTTAGGAATATAGCAGGCAACATATCCCATCTAGATAGTCTAGACTAGACAATAAATAGATTCTAGAAAGTTCAGATCAGTCTATGACTAGGCCGTAGTCAGATAACAGAGTAGTCGCAAAATGAAATTCAAACTTCAACTGCAAATAAAACTGCAACACTGATCACACTGCTGATCACATCTGCAGGCACAATGCTGAAGGCTGAGATAGATCTAAATCCTGCTGCAGAAGGCTAGTCTGGCTCTAGATTCTCCTGGTGATAGTTTCCAAAGTGCCACTTACTAATTCAGTTCTGTGGTTATAAATGAGCTTAGGATAATGCTCATTCCTGTATTTTACCAACTTATTTCTTACATTTCTGAATCTGATGTCTTTGACATGGTGTTGGATCTTGCCATTTGCTAGTCAGCTTTCTGTCTGTGATTAGTCAATTATTTTGCAGCCTTGTTTTCGTCTTCCATTTATTAAAATGTAACATTCTGAAAACGTGGTGCTGTTTATCTAGTTAGTGCTTTCACGTGATGAAACTAACTTCCTAGTATCATTATGATCATCAACGTGTTTGTGGACAGTACTTGTATATTCTTTGTAACATGAATCAATCTTCAATTGTCCTGCAATATCATTTCCAATTCTTCCTTTCAGTAATGGGATCAGGAGACCATTGTAATAGATCAGTGAGCAAACTCCAACCCCCAACCAAATAATATCATAGCTAGCTTTGCGCGTACTGGCAAGTTGTGCCTTTAATTTTCATTTCAGCATTACCTTTTCACAGGAAAAGTTATGGTAAAGATATTATTGACCTATATTGTGGTAAAGCCTGCTTAAGTATTCCAATACCCTCAATCAGGCTTATACCACAATATATAGGGTAATAACTCTATAATATATTGCTAAGCTTTGTGATGTGCTTACTTTAATAACATCTGATCATGAACACGCATTTCATGACAGCATAAACAAGAAATACAAGGTGATTCATGAAAACCTGTGCAACAATTTCTCTAAACAGTTAGAAATTTAAGTTAATTTACCAACATTTCTAACATTTGTTTCTTATAAACATTGTCAAAATACTTTCTAAAAAATGTGACCAGGAAAAAAATTGTTCAGAAACGTATGAAAATAACTGAGCATCAAAGAGTTGCTCAACACTTGTATGAAAATCAATTCAGCAAATCAAGGAATGTTTCACTGTTTCTCAAGCAATGGCAAACAGTATATTTTAAATACCATCATATAAGTGAATGCAGTGAAAATTTAACCATGTAACTGATACAAAATGTGGATTTGATAGTGACAATACAAGCTCAGTTTTTCATGATTCTGTCTTTTCTGTTTTTAGCACACATCAGATGTGAATGGAAAAAGAACTTCGAGCTCCACAGTCACTTGTATTATTCCCATGAAAATGTGGAGAATCTGAGGGGATATGGTTCAAAAGTATGAAAGTATCTCCACACTAATAAAAGTCATTTAAATGACAGTCAAAAGTGTGCCTAACACATGGCAATGGAGAAAATTTAAGAATATGTGTCAACAAATACCTCGAAAATGAAGGAGGACATTTAGAGCTTGTGGTCCTGCTCATATAAAAAGCATCCACTATTTGAGGAGTTAATTTTTTCTAAAAGCTGATCATTTGTCTAAAACTCTGTCATCTTCATGTTTTTTTATGTATCTTTGACTGGTCACGTTTTTTTTAACAAAAAAATATATAAAATTTGCTCACATTTTATTTTTTATATTAAACATCCTGTATCTGGTAGTTAATAACAGACCTTACTGAAAAATAAAGAGGTATTATGACTGCTCTCTTACCATGATAATTATCATTATTGTCTTGTATTCTAACAAGTCTATTCTATATCTCTCAGTCTAAATAAACAGTAGGTTACAATCAAGTTGTCAATTTTAGGAATGCATACTTATAGAATATCAACTAATGAGCTAAAACATAAAGCAGATTAATTACACTGGCACAATACATTCAAGTTCCACATATCTGATTTTGAATCACTCAGAAAACTTACAGCAGGTGTTGATGATGGGCATTCATTGCAAGTAAAAGTATATCCATAGACACAGTCAGCCTCTTTCAGGACCGTGAGCATGTAACCCATGATGTTTCCATTTGGTCTGGCAGGTTTCGTCCAGGTTGTCTTAGCTCCATATGAAGATACATCAGTTACAGACAATCCAGACACTGGGCCAGAAGCTGATGGAACAAATGTAAAGCTACTTTTATATATTAGTAAGAGTCAAGTAGAACATTTACCACTTTGTTACATTAAAGGAAGACTGCACCAACCTACAGACCATATTAAATCATACGATACCCTATTATTCCGATAAAACAGTCTTTCAAGTGTCTGTCATAATGATATAACACCTCTGCTGGCCCCAGACAACCCACAGGGTTACATTATCCAAAGTCCGAATTGTTACAACCACTGCGCGCGTGGCGGCCATAAGCTTACGTCAAATACATTCTTGCCACATGGCCAAGCTGTCTAGCCAGTGCTCTGCGGACGGGTGATAGCATGTTGGTATATGATTGTTTTAATTCCTCTGTGAACAGTAGATATGCCCAACAAAATCGTGCTGAGGCAATAAAAAAATCAGAATAATTTTTCTGGCTTACACTATCAAACTTTACGTATGAATTTGGAATACCAGAACCTTAATTAAAAGCTGAATAATACATTGTCAGGTAGAGGTGTCTGTAGCTCCTGGAACATAAGTGACGTCAGCGTTTTTGCCA
>JAWQUT010001822.1:0-12614 GCA_033807755.1 Ellobium chinense
TATGGAATATAATGAGTTACTGAGCTGTACCCTAAATCGTAAGGTGTTCTGGAGTGTTTAGAGTCACTAGTACTCCGTTCTGGGAACTAGAACGTAAAACGCACTAAGGGGTAGTGCTGAGGCTGAGGCCAGTGTCATATTTTAAGTGATGTTGTGAAGGCAGTGGAAATAGTATTTTGATATACTTGTACTTATTGTATTGATTAATATGATTAATAAATGTGTGAGCCTGATCGGTTGTTCTGTTGATTGTTCGTATTGTCTTAGTTGTTTGTTATAGTTTAATTGTTTTGTACATAAGTACATATTCCCAATCTGGGATATGTTACAGGATGCTTGGCCTTGTCTTACTTGCCTTGCCTTGTCTTGCCTTGCCTTGCCTTGCCTTGCCTTGCCTTGCTTTGCCTTGCCTTGCCTTGCCTTGCCTTGCCTTGCCTTGCCTTGCCTTGCCTTGCCTTGCCTTGCCAAGTCTTGCTCTGCCTTGCCTTGCCTTGCCATGTTTTACTTGTCTTGCCTTGCCTTGCTTTGTTTTGCCTATGCGTTCCTGCTCCTATTATAATCTGATACGTATTTATGTCATAGGTTCATATTTTGCATAACTTTTTCTCTCACTCACTCACTCACTCACTCACTCACATTACACTTTTTGAAACAATTCCCTACGAGATTTGCTTCAAGTTTATGATTGTACAGTGTAGCATGGATAATGTGTATATCTTCGAACCAGCTAAAAGTGTACATATTAACAGAAATATGGTTTAACCATACATTTACCCTTAGAGAAGAAAGATCGGGAACGACAGTGTTGTACTCCTATCCATGTTTACATACTCAGTGTCTCTGTATTAAGTGTGTTCCACTGTGATCTATACATTTAAAATATCTAATTGTACTCTTGACTCCATAGCGCAATTATTTATATCAGACATGGCTGATTTTAAACTCCTCTTCAATACAATTAAAGCTATATCAGTAGAGTCAAAAACTTGGGTGTCCGTAAATCATTCCAGTGTCTGAGAAGCTGCTTTGATTCAAAAAATCATAAATTGCACATTATGTTAACAAGGTTTTTTTTTATTATTTTGTGTCTTTTCATTTCCGTAAAAACTGCCTTGGATATTCTCTTTCTGTTTAATTTGCACCAATAACTAAACGTTTATTTCTTAAGATAGTTAAAGTCTTTTCTTTCCTTCATTATGGAAATTACTATTAAATATGTTTGGTTCAGCTTAATGAAAAGATTATCATATTACTGTCTGCATAAGAATTTTATGAGAAATGAGTGGCATTGAGGAAAGATATGCTGGCAGACAGACACAAAAGAAACAAATAGATAAGAGAGAAAAGAACACAGGCAGACATGCCAGTGGACATGCAGATATGCATGATATGCGGCTCCCATATGCAGATGAAACGTTCACTTCATAACAAAACAATACAAATCCAGTTTTGCATACTAATGGCATGTATTATTATTAAGCCATTGATTCCTGAGCTGTTAACTGACAGGTTAAAATACAAAGAACCCCTCTGTAACAGGCAGGGTTTTTAGGGGAACCTGGTATAGGACATAGTCTCAATCCTGTATTCTCCCCCCATTTTTTTTTANATTTTTTTTAAAACAAATAAAAAAAACAACAACTCTTCACAGTGAGCTTGGAAGAGCAAAAACTTGGCTGTTAACTGACTCACCCTCAGTATAAGTGTTAATTTTAATCAAGCACAGTGTTTGGTTGTTGT
Organism: Ellobium chinense; assembly: GCA_033807755.1. Classification (NCBI taxonomy): domain Eukaryota; kingdom Metazoa; phylum Mollusca; class Gastropoda; order Ellobiida; family Ellobiidae; genus Ellobium; species Ellobium chinense. The sequence goes on from JAWQUT010001822.1 coordinate 1,741, forward strand.
TTTTTTTTAAATTTTTGGCTTTATCAGCTGTCCAGTTTATNGTTTTTTTTTTTAGGAAGAGAGAGAGAGAGAGAGAGAGAACACCACTTCAAAACAAAATTGTGTTCATCATTTGTACACAGCAATGCATCATACTTATATAAAAATAATAATGATGTGCATTTATAAAGCACTTCATTCCAGCTGGTTCAAAACATTTTACAGCCACATTCACAAATACTGAAACACTAATGCACACATCCACAGATACACAAGCCTAACATACACAAACACATATACACTGACACACATAAAGACACACACCTGTACACTCACTCACAGGTGTACTGCGAGGTCTGAACATGTAATGGGTAGGAGTCTCAGGCTAATCTAGACGTTCATTGATTCAATGTAAACAGTAGGCTAACTGAAAATCCTGAGAGAGAATGTCTTTCCTCTACATGCTTTAACATTTTTATATTCTTTAATTTTTTTTATGCCCACTGAATCATTACATAATGGTTTTGTGAGCTAAATTAATCTAGGACTGGATTGTACTATTGGTACATTCACATTTCGAATTTCAAGCAAGATTTAAGATTAAAAAATCAGTGGAACAAAGCAGAATAATCAACGGCGTCCTGTCATACTATTTTTATCACATTGCCATTATTAATTATTAGGCGAATTTTTGTGCAACAGTAATTAAGAAGACTTGTCCCATCTTTGTCCTATGAGATATTTAAAAACAACTTTTATTGTAGTCCATATTATGTAACACTTAAAAAAAATCACAAATAAGCTTTTAAGAGGTGATTGTGTCGGTTTCCTCTTTTCTATGAGCAAAATAGTGATGAGGCAGATTAAATGCAGATATATTTTTTCAACCATTAAATACTTTTCCAAACAAAGAAAACTACAACAAAGAGCTATTAAAAAAAAAAACATCTTATCCTAAACCTGTGGTCTATTCATTCCATTGCAAGCTCTAGGTGGTCTATACTTGAGCTTGAACCATATGAGTGATGTACATTTCATGGTGATAATTTCAAAGTTTGCTCCCTTCCTTTGAGGATATATCTGCATAACCTCATCAACTGATAGCAATGAGCAAATTTTGATCCAGAAATCTAGTGGTGCAACAGACACTACGCGTTTCTAAAAGTGACATGTAGACTGAAATGCCTTACTCCAATACTGTAGTAATATGCACCAATGTCAGGCAGTAGGAGTTCATATGAGTGAGTGTGGTATTGGTCCATATAGGGTGGTCCATACAAGGAACAAAATGCTTGAAGTTAATAATTAACCCGTGGTTCATAACGAAGGCAACAAGTAGATTATCTATTTCTATTGCTTTAGCCAAGCAAAAAACAAGAAAAACTGGAATAGTTGGACAACATGGGATGTCCCATTATCTGTACAAGCGTTACAGAAAGAGTATCTCCTGCTTTCATCCTCACTTTATCAGTCGAATGAGAACAATGATCATGCCGATTTGTTACCACCTCGCATACACAATGATTCTCATTCCTTACAGCACTCATATGCACTTTGCCGTCTCCTATTTGTTTCAATGTGACAGACACTTTGTAAAGACCAACAGTGGGTGCCGTAAATGTCCCTGTCGTCGGATCATAATGACCACCGTCATTAACCGTAACTTTGCGGAAATCGTTGCTTCTTCCATATGGATTCATTGTGGCTCCGTTCTGACAGTTTGCTGTAAAACCAACAGTTGTCGGTAGTGTTGAGGTCCCTGAAAGACACAGATATAAACATAACCAGATCAGTTCACTCTTAGAGTGAATCTATGGTGTCTATGAGCAAAGTGTGTGCTTGGAAACATCATGGGAGAGTCACATTAGGAGACCAGATATTTGAAAGCACAGATATTTGGAAGTAAATATAGATGATCGACCTAATGTATACCAGTTATGACAAATTTACCTGACTTTTCACTTCATTCGATACAACAGAACCTAGATATACAGTATAACCTCGATATGAAGTACGCACGGTACATGAATTAAGTACAGTATACTAATTATCGAGGTACACCAAATACTGAGTTCCACTAGAGAGATGAAATAGAATACTAATAATACATCTGTGCATATGAAATTCATACCTAATAAAATTTACTTATGAGATGAGTACTTAAAATCGAGGTTTCATTGTATATAGTATACAGCAACAGTTTTGCTTCACCCTGCTCAGGGCGTACTTCTACTGGATCCAGCAGTTCACGTTACTTCGACGCAACTTTTTTACGTCCATTCTCTCTCACTGTTTATTTGATAAAACAGATTCCTTCAAGTCTACATGGCATGATGTGATGTCATCCTTTGAAAGGGAAATGTCTTCACATATCATGTTTTGAAATGACATGACGAGGTGGATCTGGTGGACACACGTCCGTTTTAACACAAGACGTGTACATGAACAGAATAAATATGCCTGTACCGCATAACATGTACCAAGTACATGTAGTCATCATACACGCTTTCAATGCAGTGTTCTGGTCTTATAAGTGCTGCTGAATACATTTTAATTATAAGCTACTGAGCAGTACAGTGCATTGTTTACTTCCCCTGAAGTACCGTAGTAATTTCACTGACTATGGAACTCAGTGTTTTCAGAAGCGACACTGGACTTTTATAAACTAAGCTTTCATTCCATTTTTATGAAAGTAAGTGACCAACTTTGGGGTATGAGTGGGAATTTATTCATCTTCAGACCAGCTGACATGCATTTTTGAGGTGCAGCAAATTATGTTACCTGATGGCTAACAAATACGGTGATAGCAAAATTAGACCACATATTTGATATAGTTCATGATAAATGACAAACAACTTTTACAGAATGGTCAATTATTAATCTTACCCAGTGTTTGAACTTTCCTTGAAATATCCTGTACTTGGTTTGTGACCTCATCAAGCTGAAAAGAAAGCGATTGGCGTAAGTCTGCATGCGTTGAAGGTACTGTGTCAAACATGTAGTAAAGATAATGTACGCTTATGCCTTTATACGGATGTTTGGAAAGCTAATAATCAGGGATGTTCTGTTCTCCTAGCTTTATTATAATAGTCATCCCACCCCTTTTCTTATTACAATGTTCAAAATGGTTAAAAGACAAAAGTAGCCCTGCTAGGCTTTCCTGTATTGCCGACTGTTCTGTCGTCCCATATTCCCAAATTAAAGTGCGAGATTGTTAATGTAATTACGGGACTGTGCAATATCAAAATCTAATGTTTACTTAAGGATCAATGACTATAATCATAATAAGTATTGTCTATGTACTTGTACATTAAAACTATTAGCAGCCCTTTAACCATGTATTCTTGTGCCTTTCAGATCATGTCAGGGAGGGGGAAGGGGAATGGAGAAAGGGCTGTTAAGAAAGGTACATGAAGGCCTCAGGTCGTTGTTTTTTTCCTTTATATCTCCATATAGTAATCTTTACTTGTTTTAGTGTCCATCAATGAACAAGATACTGCGTCCTGACTCCCTACACGAATGCACATGCTTGAGTTTTACATAAGACAAGACCAAAAGATGTGCAGTTTCTCACATAAATTCATGATGATGGTGATTGTGATAATAATAATCACACACATGAATGAAAGAAGCTCAGTGGTCCAGAGTTCTCATAAGCTTCATAGCTTGTTTATTATTCATATGAGTAAAGAAATCAGTGTGTAACGTACCCTGAGAGACAACTCCTGTCTTTTTTCCACTTTCTTGTGGAAATCATTGAGGATACGCTGAAGGCGACGGAGTGGTTCAACCTTGAGATCCACCAAGGCACACACTTGCTTGAACTGTTATAGACAACAGAGAATGTGATAGATAAGGAGGGGACAGAGCAAAGCCAGAGAGCACTCCCAAGTAATTAAAAAAAAAATTGGGCAGGTACATGTACTTCAAAAATGTTTGCCATAGCTTTGGATAGGTCAAGCCACATGTTTCCAAGAACGTTTTCCGTCATTAGACAGGCCATGGTTTCATTGATATTCCCAAACGACCTCGACTGAGTTTAAACAACATTATATATGTACATATTTGTTTTCCTGGCAATCACTTACCAAGCTCTCCACTTCTTCCATTTTCTTTGTATAGAGTTCCAAGTCCTCAGTCCTGTTGGCCTCCACCACTAAAATTCGATCTTCCAGTTCTCGCCTTTTATTTTCTTCCTTCTCTCTGTATGAATCAGAGCTTTGGACAAACTTTTCAACAGATTCAACTCTGGAGGACAAATCTTCCAATGAGCTTGTGACTGTCCTGGATGTTTTCAAGACATCAGTGGGATCCCCTCTGTCTGCGAGGGTGTTCATTCTGGTAGCAAGGTTATCTGTTGTCTGTTTGAGCTGCTGGACATCCTTTATTTGATCTTCTAAGGAGCAGTACTGACTTGTCAAAGTCATCATTCTTTCTTCAAGGGTAAGAAACTCTGATGAGGGTTGTTGTTCCTTTCTGTGTTCATTCCGTAGAGCATCAATCTTCTTTGCTAAACTATCCAGTCGGGAGGACTCTTTTTGCCCTTCAGCTTCCAACTTCTTCAGTCGTTTCTCCATAGTGTCTACCCTGGAGTTGCTATGTTTTAGTGCATCATCATGTTTTTTGTCCAGTTGTTTCATCTTGCTGTCAAAGTCATCCAATCTGATGCTGAATTGCTTTTCCTTGTTGGTGAACATCCCATCTAGGTCACTCAGGGTTGGATGTGTGGCAGAGTCCATCTCTTCGATCTTGGCGGAGAACTTTGTGTCTATTTGGTTAATAAGATCTTCCATGGCCCTGAACCTCAATTCCTGTTGTTTGACTGGATCTAACGTCTTTGTTTTTATCTCTTGAACCTGATCATCTAATTTCTGTAGCTTCTCGCCAAGCTTTGGATTCAATGTTTTTAAATCACTGATTTTTTCCTGAATATTGTTGAATGAAAGAGATTGTCTTTTCTCGGTTTCCGCTGTTTCTATAGCAAGATTTTCCACTGTTTTTTCTAGTCGCTGAAGCCTGGCTTCCATTTCACCTGGAAGGTATCAGACATCAGTATTAGAGACATTCTTCAAAATAATTATCATCAGCTTCAACCTCTTTTATTCATCGCATTCTTATCATATGAACTAATGACAACTACTGGTCAGTTATTTGAGAAGTAGTGTTTCTAATCAACAGATGATGTTTGACAACTGCATGAGCTATGTGTCGCTTCTATTACTGAAAAGAAATCCATTGTGATGTTACAAGTGATTAAATATAAGTTGATGAATACAATTTGTTGTCTTAGCCCTGTAGGACCCACTGTCCCATATTTGGCACATGAGTTTAGAGAAGATATTTAATTATGATAAAAGGTAGTCCTAAAAAAAACTAGCATTCTATACTCGTATAATATGGCCTCTGTGACCACAGAATGATAATTGTGCCTAGATTTTTAAACTTTTGTCTCTAATATTGTATTAAGCAAAGCCATGTGCACTCTTTACTCAGTACATATAACAATACATTTTCTAACAATATGTTCACTCTTGGGTCTTAGAGGGTTAAAATGGAAATAATTTCTCTTCAAATTCATTTCTGGAGGCTATATATTAGCTATTTAGACCATGAAAAATCAGCTGAGGTCATTTTCAAATTTTTTTCAACCACTGTAATTGCAGCTTTTCTTTAATCCTACCAGAAGCACCAAAATTTCTCTGAGGCAAGTCCAAAGGTAGCTCTGACAAGGAAACAGATACTGGATGGAATGTGACTGTAGGACTTGAATCGCTAGCCGATAATTCCCGTGAGCCCTCTGAGGAAAGAAAGAAAAAAAAAAAACCAAAACATGTCAGATTAGCTAAAACTGTTTCACAGAAAATAGATGACAGTTTCTCTGAATGCTACTTATCAAGCTGTAAACTAGGTTTATTTTAGCTATTCACTTGCTAAAATATAATTTACTTTGGCACAGTATATGTTCCCACAGTTAGTCTTGAGAAGATTTGAGTTTAGACTGTGCAAGAATACCTTTCAGTGAATATACATATGAGATAGTTTCATTCCAAGTAATGGTATAGGTCGGAAATTTATGTTTCAGATTAAAATTTGTATCCAGTTTGCTTGTGGGAACGAAATACTGTACTACAGTGAATATATGATATTCAATGTGTAAAACGGCATTTCTATTCAGTGAAAAAGGGAATGAGGTCATGGGAAAATGACATGGAGAATGACTTGTACCTTCTATGCGTACACCAAGTTCCAGCAACAACTCCAGGACTGTTTCCACCTTGGAGTGCATTTCTCTGATAGAATTAATGTCCTGGCCATCATCGTCAACAGCTGATGTTGCCATGGCTGACACCTGATGAGGAGGAAAATTTGTGTGGCCTTGCAAATTTTACAATCTGAATTTAATTTTGTGTATCTGATTGATTAATTAAAGGATTCAGGCAAAAGCTTTCTTGTCAAATCAAGTTTTACTGTACTTTTGCGTATGGGGCTTGCGATGAAGGCATAATTATTTTCAGAATCAAACACACAATGGGAATCACACAAACAGAATGAGAAGTAATATTTATGCCTCCCTCCTGAAATAGTTTAAAAAGTTGCTCATTAACAATGCCAACAGTGTCCCAAACTTTGTTTGAACCTGCATTGTGGTGACCGATCGATACATAACCACTTAAATATCAGCAGAAAAATGATGAATTCATTATCTACATTTGAATGTCTTTACCTTGTCAATATAGGTGTCCAACTTTCCATGCACTTCATCTTTGTACGAATACAGAACAGCCAGTTTGGTATTCACCAGGTTGATAAGAACTAACCTCTTAGCCATACTGAAAGCAGCCCTGGATTAGCCTATTTATACAGAGTACTTAGAGCATGTCTGTAAGATAAAGATAAGCTTCATCAAAATTAATCAGCTTACTGACTGCGTACAGATGATCTTCCTATCATTACAAAACAATAAGAAAGATTATTGGAAACACATGTAGACTAGAAACTAGATAGTTTGGGCACTAGAAGCATTCTGTGTTTCATTGTGCAAGATGACCTAAAAGATGAGATACAGTGTATCATGGCCAGTGGTGTGCAAACTTTAAAGCATGTTCCAGAATAATTGTTGTAGATGTGGAGACAAGATGATGCCAAGGCATACCATTATAAGAAACTGTAAAAACGATTGATTCTTAGAATATCACTGGCAATGTCATTCTTTATTGCTGACAATTTTTAGATGCGCTCGAGGAATTACCGCTAAGACATTTTGGGTAAATTCAATTACATATTAAACCTACAGGGTGTTGCTCGTTCAGTTCTTACTTCAAGCAACCTGATTAGCACTTCAAAGAACCATTGCAATTCAACAGGCATGAGAGTGATATAAGATGGAAGATGGAAGTGTACAAACACCACGATTTTTTTTTTTACTTTAGTTCCATTGATCATGCATTGAATAAATCATGACATTGTCTCCTGATATGACTCGATGTGAGTATATGATAGAACATATTGAAATTTCCTTGTCTTATTGCCCGGGTTTTACCTGTATAAGTTGACAGAATATCATGTCTTTCTCCAAGTGTGCACTGATCTGTAAAATGGGCGTGTTGTAGTTCTTACAACAAAAATAGTAATAACGGGAATTTCCATTTTACCTGAAGAAGGCCATAATTCCGGTGTATTGTTTCGCTATCTGCCCATATTAAAATGTTGCTTACATTATGCATATTATATTCTAGTTGGAAGACATTAGAAATGTTTCCGGAGTATCTAGCCTATAATCTGAAAACACAACCAAGCATTCAAAGAAAGTAATGCTCAAGGAAAAGACTATCGTTAGCCTGGTCATTTTTTAATGAGAAGCATTTATATTTTTTCCTTATATTCTCTCTGTAAATTACCTGCGGAAGTATTGAAAGTTTACAGGAAAGGGGGGTGGGGGTGGGTCCTGGAAGTGAAGTTTAAAACTATTGGAAATGGGCAATTTTAACCTTTATAATCGAATTCAGTTTGTCCGAATTAGGGGAAAACGGTCAAAAAATTTGATTTTTTTTTATGGCCGCAATGACAGCACCGCCATCTTAATTACTGCATAGGAAAAATGGTCATTTTCAAACCCGTAAGGCTCCGAAATTTTTCAACAAAACAATCTGAAATTTGGTACAGGTACATTTCAACATCTGTTGAACAAATGTATGCATCCATTTTTTTATATCTGTAATAGATAGTCAGCTATAGGCTTTCGAAATGTACATGTAAAAAATACCGATTTTCCCTCAAATTTTCACCAAAACGGTTATTTTCTACAAAAACAGCCAATAAAAAAATTGATGCATATTGTTATTTTACATGGTTCAACGAAAAAATACCAGTGTCCAAGTAATCGGTCCAGTAGTTACGAAGCCTTAGGGAAAAGAGTGTTCAAAAAGAGTTTTCGAGAAAATCGCGTTTGAAATTTATACAACCTTTTTTTTACACTTTCTGATGACAAACTGTGGTCTAAAGCTTCAAAACTGTCCTGCTTGTTAGGCTGGCCCTCCCTTTTCAGCCTCCTTCTCTTGTCTGGCCTTTTCTCTTACTTCGGCGATACCGTTCTTGCACCGATATATTATACCATTTTGTGCCTCAGAAATGTGAGTGATGTTTACCGTGTAAGTTTAAGTACTGTTTGGGTATCATTTTCTGGTGACCTTCCTTCAGGAAACGAGTCATTTAGAGGGGATAGGAATCATAACAGGCTATCTAATGGGTAAATTCATAAGCAGAAATAGTGGAAAATTGGAAAATAGATTAATCGCATAATCGGTGTTATTATCGAAATCATTGAATTTCAGGAGTACTGTCATTGCCTGGGAATAAAAAAGGGGATCAATGTCCAAATATTTTGCCAAGTTTCTGTTCAGACAGAGTCGCATGTCCCTGTCTGATGCCAATTGCGTCTTAGGCTGATTACCCTTCCTAACTTACCACAATTTATTTTCAAATAATGTTGTGCATTTTTGTGACCTTGATAGTTTGTCTCCACTTTCTAGGTGTGTGACATTCATAGATTTAAGTTATTTTTTTAAATTCTTGATCTCGGTTCAGTTAGTCTTTTAGTCTCTCCATCCCTTGTAATTCGGTGAAACGAGAGAATAAAACGACTTATCCCATTATTGACTTCAGATGAGTTAAGGCGACGGACAAAAGTTTGAAGAGCAGTGCCACCGCTTGTTACGAGTCTCGTTGAGTGCACCTTGATATTTTTTTTTACTTATTTTTTACGGGTTATGCGAGAATTTTTGCCATTAAGCGAGCTGTGAAACTGCTCATAAAACTACGTCGCAATTTGAAACTTGCGGGCAAGGAAACAGCCTGCTCTTGCACTAAACAGACATAACTGGGTATTTTTATTGCTGTTGTTGTTGTTGCCATTTTTTTTTTATTACTAGTTAATTGGTGGCCCACCGCTGTGCTTTGGTCTGCAAGAAAATGTTAGTTTAAAGCTGAGCATGGAGCATGAAGGTTAGTACACAGAGGTGAAATATTATCCGCCATTTTAATAAGGTAAATCAAACCATACCAGTACGGAAACCTACACCATTTTCAAAATCCTATCGCTCAGACTTTCTTTGCTTCTCTTCCTCTCATCCACCCATAACCTCCCCCCACCCCCCNCGCCTCAAACCCTCCCCCGCAAAAAAAAAAAATCAACAACAGTGAAATTTGCGTTGCAATCGAACTGCTTTGTCATCACCGGTGCAATATTTGGCCCACCTATTTACCATACCCAGCCCTGCATGCATGGCGCATGCAGCCCAGATCTCAGGTGAGACACGTAACCATGGATTGCATATATCTGACAAAATAAAATAACAGTAATGCGGTTTATAAGTCTCGTATCTAGGCTGATGTCCGCTTACGCGATGTCACACTATTATATCCCCAGCAGGCCAGGTCACTCTAGGACTTTCTCACCTTCCTTGGGAGTATGCAGTGCTGCTGCCATTTTTTTGTAGGCGCTGATCACCAGCATTCTGAAAATATATTTCACTGCCTATAGCCAGGTACCCATTTTACAGACGGGTAGACTGAGAAAAATGTGAATGAAATGCTTTCCCAAGACAATTACAACACGACCATGATCGGGAATGGAACCCGCAACCTTTAGATCAACGTCACAGTCATTCTGCCACATTGCTCCACACAAATTCAAAGGAAGAAAATAAAGAAATAAATGAAATGAAGAAAAATTTAAGACCTAACTAACACACTGAGACAGTGAAATGCGAGTAAATGTGACAGTTCGAAGTTTGTTCAGTTTTGTTCGAACACCAACTTCAAATTCAGATACAGATTTGAACTTTGAAAATTTCATTTGTCGAATCCAAATCTTTCCGCAATGGCTCAATTTAATGGTCATAAATCTTGTACTAACATGCTGTCTTCTACTCCTTAGGATCTCGTCTCTTGAGGAAGACTGCAGAATGGAAAACATCACCCTTCGTCCCCCTTTTTCCCCTCCCTCCTCTCCCCTTTCCCTCCACCTAGCCCCGCCTCTGAATTTTTACTGATCTCAGAACTGTCAAAATATTTTGTTTTTCTTTTTGATTTTTACGTTAAATGTGGATATTAGGTCATTTAATAAAAATTCCATTGGATGCCTCATTCAAATTACAGGTCATTTCACATATTTCTACATCCTGCCACTGGCTGGGACTAATCGACACCAACAGATTGAAGGGAGATAACAGACGAAATGAAAGAGGAAATGCTCGAAAGACACTGTTGCAAGACAGAAAGAAAAAAGAAAGAACTTCAGTCCCCGACCTCTGGCTTTCCCAACCAGCTCGGTGACCTTCCGCCTTATACTTGTTAACCATACGGATGTGTCACGAGTCAGATAGTCGGTATCTATA
>JAWQUT010001823.1:0-12610 GCA_033807755.1 Ellobium chinense
ATCTAACCGAAGGATCCCACCGTAAACAGTAAATAATTTGAGCACAGTGATGGCACCAGACCTGCAGACTAGTCTTGGCCATCTCGGGAAATTCCTGTGGTTAGAGAAGAAGGTTTTATTAAATGGCTCAAAGAAGCTTTTACAATTTGGCTTCTGCAACCTTTAGTGTATGCTATATTTGCTCTGCATGAGCTTCAAACGCTCGTTCGCATAACACAAATTGGCCTTGAGGGTAAGCTCAACACCATACTTCCACAATTTTTACAGAATTTGACAAGCTGGCCCATGGTTCTGAAAGTACAAATGCTGACTGGTAATAGGCAAAATCGCTAAGACTGTAATAGGTATCGACGAATAATGTTTCACAAATGCTTTGTTTCTGGCGAGTTTCTGTGTTAGAAATAAAAAAAAGATTTGTTGATTCTATCATTTTCAAAATTCATAAGCGTTCATAAACACAACAAATAAAATTGGCATGACTTGTAAAGAGAGCGGGACAACATAAGATCTTCAGAGGAAGATACCCACTTGATAAAAGTAATACGTGATCTAGGCTAACTCATCTTTGTTGCCAGCTAAGTGAATAGGCTAGACTAGACTAGGCTAGTCTTGACTCTATGTCATTGTAACACGAACTGGCCTCGCTTCCGTGTTCTTATCAAATTAGAACACATCTTAACCGTTATTTTATCTGTGGTAGACGATTCAGTAAATGCCGAGTAAAACATGACCCTAAGTGCACTTTTTTATAATTTCACTAAACATAACAAAGCAAACAGTTGATCGTGTGTTGGCAGCCTAGACTATGATAGCAATCATTAGTCGGCGGGCGCACTAGAATCCGCAACCTTGCTAGACAATGCAAAGTAAAAGTTTTGAGTGGCCTTTGCCTAGCACGAGGAGGGCTGGCCCGCGCACTGGATGACGCTTTGCGTGGTGTCACACAACCGGAAGGAGACAACACATCAAGCAGTGTGCTTTGAGGACTACGTCTAGTATAGACTAGAAGGCCTTTGCCCAACGGGAAATTGTTCAACTAATATCTAAAGTTATTTCCACTTTCTGGCTACATAATGCTACATGATAAATCAGAACCACTTAAAAATGCATTTTAAACATGTTATTTGCACTCTCTAGGCTTTAAGTCAGGAAAAATCAGCGAACTAAAAACTGAAGTGGCGTTGGTGCGAGAGAGAGAGAGTGAGAGAGAGAGAGAGAGAGAGAGAGAGAGAGAGAGAGAGAGAGAGATCTATTAGAAAGCCAGTCTAGTACAGAATGGTAGGGAAATTTCCTGCTTATTTCCCTCAAAAAACATTACAGTATTTTCATAGGAGATCACTGATGCAATGTAATGTTTTAAAATACCATGATAAAGTTTCCATCTTTAACTGTTTGTGCTGAAAAATAACAGTATAAAAGAACAACCCTAAAGACAAAGCAAAACAGCTAGACTGAATTGATCACAGACTTTGGACTATTTGCATGTGATATTCACAGTGGAATTAGTGAAATTAAAGCTAGGCCCAGGATTGTTTGTGAGCATGTGAGTTGAAGCATGATGGTCAAGTGAGATTGTGTTAGTCTGATGACTAAGTTAGGTTGCTGCATATCATCTGTGGGAAGAGCTTCATGTTCATTTCTTCCTAGACTGAGATACAGGCCACTTGAAGATCGGGATTATCATCTGGGCACACTTTTTGTTGCAGAATGTTAAAAGTTTTTCTCTTTTGTGCAGCTAAAGAGCCAGCATTGTGCTGTTTTGGAGACTGTTCGTTTAAACCCAGAAGTTCTCTGTATCTCCTTAGCCGCAACTCCCTTAATAGACAAAGCTGCGTTGATGATCTCTCTCTCTCTCTCTGTCTATCTCTATCCCCCCCCTCTCTCTCTCTCTCTCTCTCTCTCTCTCTCTCTCTCTCTCTCTCTCTCACGCTCTCTCTCTCTCTAGTATTCTCTGCCTCCATTATGATTGCTGTCATAGCCTGGGCTGCCAACACACAATCAGCTGTTAGCTTTGTTTTGATAAGTGAAATAAAAAAATAGCGCACCTTAGGGTCATGTATTACTCCGTATTTACTAAACCGTCTACCACAGATGAGATCACGGTAAAACTGTAGGCCTATTCTAATTTGATAAGAACACGGAAGCGAGGCCAGTTCATGTTACAGTTTGGATTAGACTATTTCGCGGTTTCGGGATTTAATCATGTCGTTTTTACCGTCTAATCCAAATAAACCCTTCAAATGTAGAAAGAGATATGATTTATTGCTACAATATCCATGACAATACGAACTTCATTAAGAAGTACAAAGGTATTTCAGTAACTACATTCTACTTACGAAACACGAGTGGCTAAAAACATGTTGTTATCATAGAAGCCTATTGTGGGTTTGTTGTCAGTGGTCCAAGCTAACTTTATGTGAGGTTCGTTAGTGCAGTTGAACATGGTAATTTGTGAAGCTCTGCTTCCGCCTGGAAGACTCTCAGCTGAACATCGAACACGTATAATTTTGGGATCACCTCGAATAAAACTGTAGGTTGCCACTGAAGATATAAATTAATATCGAAGTACGTGAAAGGTAATATTACGCAACTGTTAAGATTTGCTTTGTGACAAATGAAGTATTAGATGGGAAGGTGATAAAGAAAAGGAAGAAAAAGAAAGGGTGAAAATGGGAGAGAAAGCAGATGCTTAAAGACCCGCCAGAGATATAATAGCAGAGGGAAAGTATGATGGGAGCATTCATTTATTAGCATTCAATCACAGTTTCACATTGGAGGAGTCTTTGTTTTTTTTCCCAACTTCACGAGTGAACGATGACATACGGTTTAGAAGCGCTGTAGTTAGTTTACTGTCTCTTGGAATAATATTATGGTAGAGAATATTGATATAAAAACGTTAAGTGCAGGGTGACACATTAAAAATGTGATCCCTCCACTTTCGCCATAAAATTAGGAGTTTTGAAACTAACCAACTTACTGTATGGAATTTTCACACATTATACTTAAACCATGGCCATCGCCCTGAATATTTTATTGAATTTCATCGACCCTGCAGAACATGATAGGCAATCAACTTTGAAATGTTTGTTTCAAATAAGTGTACTTCAGATTCGAGCTCCGTTTTTTTTTTTTTTTAATAAAACTTCATTTTGACTACCATTAGGGAGCACTCCCAGCTGTGTTTTATGTGTGTGTGCGTGTGTGTGTGTGTGTGTGTGTGTGTGTGTGTGTGTGTGTGTGTGTGTGTGTGTGTGTGTGTGTGTGTGTGTGTGTGTGTGTGTGTGTGTGTGTAACACCTTATTTAGTGTATGGCAGTTTATGCATTTTTCATTACCTTTAGACTGCCATGGATTCTGAACTTACGGCAGAAGAGACTATTGAAGACTTAGAGTGTCCAAGACAATGTCGACAGCCGTTATTATCCTGATTTACCCAACATGCTCGTTCGGGAAGGACACTTCTAAAAAAAGTGCATTTTTTTCGGTAAATGTATTTTATGAAAATTATTTGAATTGATTTTTACAAGTTTTTTTGTCATGGTTGATGGAAGTCGACATAAGTTTCAAAGGGCAGAAATAAAAAGAAAAAAAATCTCTCTCCCCCACGTTTTTTTTTTTTTTTTTTCCTTTTTCNTTTTTTTTTTTTTTTTTTGCCTCTGCTATCATGTATACACAGTCGCACTGTTGCTCAAATGACCTCTACCAAATCTGTATCAACACACTGAATATCAGTTTCTGAAAAGGATTTAGGTTGACAATAAACATCGTAACGAAATATTTATATTGATTTACTCTGCCCCTTTCTTTTGTTAACGAGTCCTCTCACATCTCTGAACAGTTCCATTCAATGCTACCCGTCATTCTCTTTTACCTCATTGCACAGTTGTATAGTATGTGCGCTTACAATGCAACAGTTCCAAATTTGATCAACACTTGAAGAGAAACATTGTTCTGTTTGCAAAATATTACAGGGTTGAAGTGTACAATTTTTGTGCTTCATAGCATAACATTTGCTGCTGCAAAATTGGAAAAAAATATCTATTGGTTATTGTAGAATTATTGTAAACATGAAGGATTCACTTCTTGGTTTGTGCTGCATTCCTCTGAATCGAAGCTGTACCCATTGATATTTATAGTGGGGATTACCTTGTGCAGCTTTCAAAATAAAAAGAACCTCAAAACGGTATTGTTATTATCATTAAAAATAAAAAAATAAATAAATACGACCGTATTTACCCCATAGGGGAATTGTTTTACAATGTCATACAGTGTTACACATTTCATTCATAATACAAACACATATAACAATACACATCATACATGTAAATACATGTACATAATATTACAAATGAAGTACATAACAAAGTCATTGCTGGTCACCTGCGGTGCAGCGCCCTGGTCCCCCCAGCTCTAAAGCCAGGTACTCATTTACACATGAGTTGAGTGAGAAAATGGAAGCGAAGTGTCTTTCCCAAGGACACTACAACGTACACCGCCCAGCTCGCGAGTCAAACACATAAACCTTAGACTTGAAAGTCTTTAGTTTCTGAGTACGACTCACAAACCGCACGGCCACGTTTGGAACAGGAAACCTACAGTAATACTTTCAAAAAGCTTTTGAGTACAAACATTTACGTTTCTCTTCAATCAAACTTCTGGGGCTCTACCCCTTGCTTCGCCCTTGAACATAACACAAGGCCGGCACTATTCTGTACAAGACAATCGTTTCATTTGTAAAGTTCAAACCTCTGTTCATCATTACTCTTTCCTTCTCTTCCTTTGAGTCTACGTTCTTACCATAGTTTGCCCCTGTCTCCTCTGCGCACATTCTTCATTACCCTATCTACACTTTCCCTACACAGTCATATGTGCAAACATTATGATTGCTATATTTTCACCCCACCAACCCGGAAGTGTACTGGAATTTCTAGAGTCAGTTTGACGTCCGAAGACAACTGATCTCGCTGATCTGAGAATGTGATTCTTCTATTCACGACTGCTCACACATTACGGACGTTGATAATGGCTTGCTTTGGGGAAAACATTTTATATTTCTCCTCAAAACCACCACCCTCCCATTCATTCTCCTCTGACTTCAATTTTTTTGGGGGTCTTCCGAGAGAGCCCCATTGTGTAGACGTTGCACATTGAAAACGTCAACATGGTACCGTTGTTAAATTTTTGTCATACCAGACAATATAATCACTAATTTGCCATGGAATACTTTGAGGATTCTGTGATCGTTATCCTTCGTTAACGTATTGCGGTAAACTATTGGAAACTCCCAAAACAATTAGTTGTGTTCACTTTGGTTAACGCAGTGCGTTCTTAACGTGTGGATTATGCGTACAGCCATTGATCTCCGACGGAGTTTTTTCGGTTCATTCAGGTCAGCTTGGCCGTCATTGGCCTGCACATGGTTAACAACAAGCTCGTCAACAGGATTTAAAAGTGATCGTCTTTCCAATCGTGTCAGGCAATGAATAAATATTTTTATGATCTTTTTGCTATGGCTGGAGGTAGGGAGAGAATGTCAGTTTGAAATAATTATGATAACAGTGACAGCAGGAGTTAATCCCTAATGGAATGGGTGGATGTAAGAGAGTTAAGGTGGGAGGGGGGAGTTGGGGAGAAATGGAACACATCAGATTCCCTCTTCTCATATTTTTATCTTGTGGAAGAGGACGGTCGGACCAACTGTATGGGGAGGTACAGACACACTGAGAAAATAGACAGATTTAAAAGGGGAGAAGACATGGCGAACTTACTAATAAATATTAGAGAAACGATGGTAGTGATACTAGCGCATGATGTTAATGATGGGCCCGGCAAGGAGTAGGGGGGAAATAGGAAGGGAGTGGGAAAAAAAACATCNATGCTTGAAACAGGAATTGGGATCATGAGGGGAAAAAGAGGGGTGGGTGGGAGGAGAGGGGTATGGATTTCACAAAGTAATCATGTAAGTCTATACATAACGGAGTAGACTAGATTTATGTCAAGAAAATACAGATAAAACAACACACACACAACGATTGATACACAAATCTTAGTGTCTTCCAGTCCGAACCAAAGGTAAATAAAGCAAGCCAGGCGTAGCTGTGGCCTTATGACGTCACCGAGAGAGAGCGAGCGTGGAAAACAGGGGGGATGCAGCCACAGTAGGTCAAGGAATGGGCACCTGATGTGACACGCAAAAAAAAGCGATTAGCACGCGGGTAGTCTTATTAGGGTGGCCTGTAGGGATTGCGATAAGTAATTGAATAGGTATGGAAGAGACCTGGTTGCAAAGATAGTTTGTCTTATCATCAGAGAAACAACGGACAGCTTTAAGTGACAACAGTGACATCATTTCTGATTACCCCTATGTTGTTTTACATGATTTTTTTTTTAATGAAATATTGACAAACTTGCAAATACTCTGACAAATGTAAATAATTATAGAGATCAAAGTCCATTTCAAGTTAATATCATAAAACAAACCTCCTGAAAATTACAACAACAACAATGTAAGTTGTGTTTGCACCAACAGCAACATTATTTTTAACATAATGAACTAATAGTTGACACATAACAGTAATCACAGTCCAAGACAGCACCAAAGAAATACCACCAAAGAAGTATCAAAATAATATGATAGCTGTAATACAAACCCCCTGAAAATTATAGATTGATTGATTGAGTTTGTGTTTTACGGCGTGTCAGCACGATTACGGCTATATTACGCCCCTGAAAATTATAAAGGCAACAATACAAAATATGTAGCAGTGATAAGAACATTATGAAGTACTCGCTGACACTAAATAGTAAAGAGTGATCAATTAAAAAGAAGTTATGCCGTGTTAAAGTTTCTGACTTATCATATTGACTTTTAATTAGTTTTGATTCCCCACCATGGAGCCAGGATGCCACCCACAAGCCCATGTGAAACTGTTGACTGTACTTGGTGGAGGATGTTAAAGTCCTTTGAATTTTAATGTGCAAAAATGTTTTGTGTAGCTTTGTCGAGCTGTGAAACTATTTAACTGATATGTATACTTTCTTTTCATCATGAGTAATTTAGTTATCAAAGCTCAGCTATCAAAATTTACTTCAATTTGATCAGGTAGTTCATATTTCACTGTTAAGAAGTACGTGTATTGACCCTGAAAATGAATTGTGCCTCAAAACCTGTCAGAAAGATTTGCCCTGATGGGAACAAAAATCCCGGCAGTAGCGGCGAACAGTCTCTCTATGCTGGCACTAGCTGGCAGTGCTGTATAAAATTTCTTAAACTGCATAAGTAGATTCCTATTGGAGATGACTTCTCCCATGCTGGATGTAGGACAGCCATTCAGATACAAGTCAATCTCATTTGTTCTTGTCTTGGACGAGTGGAGGTTGGCAAAATAGTCGGGAATACTGAGATCATCATCAACACCATCATCTAAGGCAAGGAATGTTTGGCGGAGGTTCTCCTCTTCCTGTTCATTTTGCGTCCAGGTCAGCCTGAATCTGAATCGGTGGTCCATCTATTACGTAGCCCAGACTATCCAGACATACATGTACTAACGTACTCGACCTGGCCGAACAATGAACATCATCTGGCGTCATCAAAAGACAGGTCGCTTGCCGCAATCTAACGATAAGACAGCCTAGCGCCGCCGCTGGATACCAGGTGGGTTGGCAATGGCAGAATAAGACGCAGTCGATGAAAGAATACAAAACGCGTGTTCGATTGCCTATCTAAGTACTAAAAACATATTCAGTACGTTAGTCTTCCAAAGCGATGAAGAGACAGTCTAAATACTCTAAACAAGGCGTACATCTGACAAGAAATAACGTTGTCATCCCTCAACCCAACTCTGCTAGACTGAGAGAGAGACTGCGGTGAACTGGTAACCTCAGGCAAGGTTTAATCGATGTGAGTAACAACGGTAACAGGCATGGAACCGGTTCGGGAGAAGTTACGGTTTCACACACTAAGGCAAAACGTTGTATTGTCGAAATCTGACCGACGAAAACTTGGAGGGGTGGAAAACGCCGCCCTCTCCCTTAAAACCGTTTTCTTTTCACTCGCTCTGTAAACAAAAAAATCGGCATTCGGTTCTGATTTTCGAGGTCGATATGAAATTGTGAACTGAGCTGAAAGTAGTTAGAAAATTCCAGATCAGATCAAATAGTCAGAACATATCAAGATCAGTTCATCTAAAATAGCTGTTTAGTTCAGATCAAGTTCATGTGAACTGATCTGCAGATCATGATCTGAGATTATTTTATCTCAGATCTACCCAACCTTTTACAGTATACCACTTACCATCTGCTGTTGTTACCGACGTTGTCAAGAGCATCATAATGAATGCCTTCCACTTCATCTTACCTACACGCGTCTAGTCTCCAATACCAAGGATCTGTTTTATAAGTAACACTTATCTGCTAAGATAGCCAGTGACCTCCAGTTCTAATCGATACAATGCAAAAGGTAATGCTGGCAACACGAAAGACTGAAACTCAACTAAAGCTCTAAAGCCAGTGATGGGCAAGATTTGAATCTGCATTAGAATCCACTGAATCCATCAAACTCTGAGTTCGAATCCTAAGACTGCTCTGGATCTTTAAATGTTCTCTTTCCCTCGAAATTATAATCTGGAACCTAGGTCTGGATTCAATCCAGTTTTACTTACTGGCTGACTGTATATCCGTTTATTTACCATCGTCATCATCAAGAATAGAATTTGGCAAAATGACAACGATGTGATAAGACCCTATGTTCTGGAAATCTACTGAACAATCTGAGTTTAAAACTCGCTATAATTTATAAACTGTTGAGACTTTTTCATTCAAACGTTGCATTCTGAATAAAGTGTGAATATGGTAGTTTTCAGTACGAAAGTGACGATGACATCTTGAATGGGTTTTGATTTACAGACAACTCGTCCTCTTGTCTTCTGTCAGAAGACTCTGAAAGAAGATCGGGCGAACATCTTATAAATAAGGCATAACAATAATGGAACAATCGTCCTTTTTCAGATAATTCTTTACCCGATCCTGTTAATCGTTACATTGATTTGGCATGTTCGTCCTCTTCGTGATATGGCATGGTGCAAGAGATGCTTTATTTAATCTCGTCATCTGTTCTTCTGCCTTTTATCTTTTAATGTCACATAGATATTTAAAAACGAATTGGATATGGACATATGTGAACAAATACCATTTACTTTTAGTACATAAATTAAGGGTTTTTGTTACAGCTTTTATTACTATTGTTAGATTATCATAAAGCTCTCTCTCTCTCTCTCTCTCTCTCTCTCTCTCTCTCTGTCACTCTCTTTCTCTCTCTTTTTTTCAATAACACACTTGGAGATAAATATAATTTGAAGGAGGGTCATAAAGAGCATTTTTAATAAATAACATAAATAATTATATCCATGGTCGTGTTTTACTGGTGGTGGCCTAGCCAAATTTTGACCAGTTTCAGCATTATACTCAGCGCAAAGACGAAAACGAACTTTTCCGGCTTATGTTTGTTTGGAGTATGGGGATTTAAATGGAAGGGTGCTAAACTTGACTGGCTATAGCATGAAGGCAATAAATAATTTAGAGTGAAGACACGAATCATGCTTGAATAGTGTCAGTACTTGCAGGAAACGTGAAATCTATATCAAGTATAGATAACCCTGCTGATCGCAAGTTTCGCCTCTGACAATTTTTGTCTATGACAATTGTTTTTTTAGATAGAACATATTATCATGTTTGGTAAGTCATAACATTCATTGAGTCTCAGACTCTTGCGATAAAGCTTTTGGGTGCCAGAGCTTCATCATATCGGTAGTCGAAAGAGCTGTGTTTTCTCTATCTCTTAGTCATCTATCTTGTTTTTTATTTTTTTATTGTGAATATCTCAAAAGAGGCGAAGTGGGAATAATTCTGACCTTAACAAATGAGCAGAACGCAATATTTATCATCTAATGTATTCTTAACAGACCGATGTCCCTCTTAACAGGATTATTACGAGGGAAAGGAGATAGTTTTGCTAAGAACATTTCAGATGATAATCATTGATTATTTGATTATTGAGATCTGATGTAACGACGTTGAGAAAATTTATAGTTCAGGGGAAACAAAAAAGAGGACGAAACTAAGCAAAAAATGCTTAGCCCGTATGCTATGAAATCAGCTAGAAGTTGAGGCTTTAAGAGGCGTGAAGAGGCTTGAAGCACAACGTACCGGCCACTGGTCGGTTTAAATGATTACCAATGTAAAATCTGATGATGGGAATGTGGAATGTTAGGTTTAAAGGAAGACTGCACCGTCCGACAAACCATATTAAATCATACGATAGTCCATCATTCCTATAAAACAGTCTTTCAAGTGTCTATCATAATAAAATTACGCCTCTGCTGGTCCCAGACAACCCACAGGGTTACATTATCCAAAGCCCGAATTGTTACAACCACTGCGTGCGTGGCGGCCATAAGCTTACGTCAAATACGTTCTTGCCACAAGGCCAAACTGTCTAGCCAGTGTTCTGCGGACGGGTGATAACATGTTGGTATGAATGTTTTAATTCCACTGTGAACAGTAGACATGCCGAACAAAATCATGCTGGAGCAATAAAAATGCAGAGTACTTTTTCTGACTTACACTATCAAACTTTACGTTTGATTTTGGTTAATTAAAAGCTGAATAATACGTTGTCAGGTAGAGGTGTCTGCAGTTGCTGGAACATAAGGTTGCAGGAGCCTAATTGAAAATGCCTCTTTGGGGCATTTGACAAAATATTCTCCTCAGACTACATGAATGTTCCGAAAAGGCAAGGACTAGTCTGTAAGTCTGGAGCCACCACTGTGGTAAAATTCTATACTGTTTTCAGTAGGGGTCCTTTGGAAAAAATTTTCGCAATTTCAGTTTACATGAAAAGGGGGTCCAAAATTTGGCATTCTTTTGCATACCAGCTGCTCGCAGAAACTGAATCCGCTTAGACCCTTGAAAAGAGCTGCCTGCCAAAAATCTTTATTTAACAAATTCACCGATGTATCTCACAACTTTTGCGGTGTAGTTTTATGTTCTACAATTATTTCTACACAATCTGTCCAAAGGACAGATTTTTTACTCTGCTATTATCGACTCGGATAGTCGACACATTTTTAGCCAATTAGGCTCCTGCAACCATAAGTGACGTCAGCGTTTTTGCCACAGGCTTCTGCTGATCGGGGAAGGGGAATAATTCTGGACACAAGGGCCAAACCCGATAACTCTAGCTCTCCTTATTGCGTCATATTACATACGCGCACGGTAACACAACGATGCTCTTTCTTCGCAAAATTGACTCGGTGGGCACCATAAGATAATTTTTAGAGAGAAAAAGTATTGAAAAACGGAAAATT
Source organism: Ellobium chinense (assembly GCA_033807755.1). NCBI lineage: Eukaryota > Metazoa > Mollusca > Gastropoda > Ellobiida > Ellobiidae > Ellobium > Ellobium chinense. Next base: position 11,363 of record JAWQUT010001823.1, read on the forward strand.
ATTTTTGATGTGCGTGTCCTACTTTAAGTTGACTCTATAACTTTAAATGTCCATATTTTTCTTTTTCAATTGGCTCAGATTTGGTAGGCGAAAAAAATATTTCTGTTGGCTATATGATATAGTATCATAATAATATGATATGATATAATATAATATAATATATATAATATATATAATATTATATTGTTATAATATAATATGAGGCAAGGCCTGATTTCACTGATTTTATCAGGCTTGCGGTGTATTACATTTCCATGTAAGGATCAATCAAACCCTTCTGTTTTCAAGGAATAGGAGCTATATCTTGCTTTAAATAACTCGTGTTTACCTGTGTCTCCTGTGATGTATTTTTGAGCAGTAGAACAGACAGACAGACAGACAGACAGACAGACAGACAGACAGACAGACAGACAGACAGATGCAAGTTTTTGGCCATGAAGATGTCTGTAGAAAAAGATGTCTGCAGTTTTTGTTTGTGTTTTTTTTTTTTTTCCTATGGGCGATCGGGATAAGAAGCAAAAATCATTCATTTTTATGTATTTTCCTATATTAATAATTACGTAACAAGCATGCACTAAATAATTTATGCCAATCAAAACTGATCATGTCAAAGTATATTAGATTATTGCAGTCGATTTTCACTGAATGCAGAATTTTCCAACGGTAATTTTTCTCAGATGCAAAGATAAGTAACTCTTGAACCGCTCTCTGAGCGAAAAGGCCTTCTAGCTGGCTTCTGCTATTTGGTTTTGTAGTCTATGAACCAGCTGTATAAAATATTATCAGCTGCATAGAATCAGATATGCCCTTGTGCAGGTATAGTCTTCGTGAGTATGAGTGTGAAGTTGAAAGACACAGAGAGAGAGAGAGAGAGAGAGAGAGAGAGAGAGGAAGGGCAGAATGTGAATTGCTTGTTGAAATTATTATTGTTATTTTCCTCATTTACAGCAGATAGTTGTCTGAGCTCAATAAACATATTGTTATTGCAATTGTTATTGTTATTGTTGTTATTATTGTCATGCCATCAGCAATTTTCTAGCACTTTCAAAATGATGCCATTTAAACTATAACATCAGCAATGTCTTGAAATTTTATAAAACATAAAGATGCCTCACACGCAAGCTACTGATACACCCGGTAGTTGCATTTATTGCTAGTTATTCATACTAATTTCAAAGAGTTGAATTGACTTTCTCCACCAGATTTGGAGTGCGAACTTTGGCATGATTAGGATATTTATCGCTGGGT
>JAWQUT010001826.1:701-12574 GCA_033807755.1 Ellobium chinense
AAAGAAATTTTGAAAAAGAATAAATCATTATATGTATCAGCTCGTGGTGTTGTCATGCCAATGGTGTCTGGAGTCAATAGAAGCAACAGAGATATTTTTTAAGTGCAAAGTTAAGTACCCTTTTAGCTAAAGGTTCTCACTAGAGATACATCAGTTTTCATATGACTTGCAGAGACCTTGCATTCAATGAGACTTCAACTTCAACAAGGACTGAAGGTTGATCCCAGCGACCTCATTAGATCCGAGGTCCACTGTAGTAAAATCTACTGTTTAAGATTTACAACAAACTTTGAGATTATTAAGTGATTCGTTATTTTAAATTTTGTTTTCTTTTTCCCCCTGAAGTTTCTGCATAGTGGTTTCCTTAATCAGAAATAGAAGCGCAGCAATAACAAGGACATGATAATCCTCTACAACAAAGATTTAAGGACCTATGTAAACATCTTTGGAACAGATAAAAGATTAAGTGCAACAAGCCAACATTCTCACATCCCAAGTGCACAAAGCTTACACAACCACAGCAGCCCATTGTTAATGTCGAGTGTGATACTACATTCACTCCCTCAGGGAAGACACATCTCCAAATCTGATTCCTCAATTGGTAAACATGTTCACCCAGCAGTTTTGCCTTCTGAGAAGCTGAATTTCTAGTACTCAAGGGCCAAATGTGACATTTTTTCACTAAATACAACCTCAACCAATTCCTATGCAATGTGGATCACTTTCTGATGGTCCTAATGCATTAATTTAAATCCCTCATATGAACTGAGTTTCTATAGAAAATACTTTTTTCATCTCATGTGATTCTCCACTTTTGGCACCTTTACCCCTTGATGTTCCAGTCGACAATACAGTGGATCATCATGTTTAACGACATCGGTAACAACGACAACTCGGTAATAGCGAGAAAATTTAAAATCCCCGTTTTTCCTGCTATGTAAACTATATAAAAAATTACTGTAATAGCAACCGCTGATAATCAAATCCCCGGTAATAGCGAGAGAATTTTTGAGTGGACATGGCCAATTGTGATAACCTAATGGCTTCAGTACAGCCCTGTACTGTAACTACTGTAAGTGTAACTTCGCCAGAAGCACACCATCGGTCACCATGTCAACACGCTGCAGTGTGCATCGTGGCCGGTCCCTCGCTTATTGCACTTGCTTTGTCAGGCTAGACTACACTGGCCCTACTAACCTACACACGTGCTGCGCGATACACACAAGTCCTGCTCGCCACGTGACCACGACACGATCTTGCACTCGCCGTATCGGTATCCACGCGGTCAGTCTGTTCACAGTCGTTGAAAATCAAAAAGATGATAAGTAAAGCCCTTCCCCTCAAGGAAAAAAGCGGTCTACTCTCTCCTCCAAAACAACCCACAGAAAAAAAAAATAAAAACATTGCTTTCCTTCTTCTTTGCCCTCTCCCTCCCCCAACCCACTCCTCCTCTTTCCCCACCCGAAAAAAGTAGGCCTAGTTCTCTTTCCTTCCCACCCCTCCCCAAACGAACAAAAAAAAACTTTGTCGAACATTGGCTGTTCCGGTTAAATGCTTTTGTTAACAGGGGAAGTAGCCTTGCAAAAACGTTAATTTATAGGCCTATTCGTCAAATTGTCATTTCCCCTTTTCAGTGGCCTACACTCCTTACTGGAATAGCGAGACCTCGGAAATAACGAGAGATTTTTATCAGAACACTGAATCTTGTTACAACCGAGTTTCACTGTAGTTCTCCTATTGGGTTCTTGATATGCTTATCTATTTGTCTGCTTATTTTTCTGATTGTCTGTCTATTTGTTGGACTGCCTGTCCATTTGCTGCTGATGTGTCCAATGGTAGCTATTTATACATATTTTGTAACAACTGTTCCAATGGGAAATAAAGATCTTAATCTGAATCTCATAAGTTAATTCTNTATTATGTGATTCAGTATCTTAGATTTTGTTTTCTTTTTCCCCACTGACGTTTCTGCATATTGGTTCCTTAATCAGAACAGAAGCACAGCAATGACAAGTACATGATACAACAAGGATTTAAAGACTTGTGTAAACATATCTGGAACAGATAAAAGATCAAGTGCAACAAACCATCATCCTCACATCCCAAGTGCACAAAGCCTACACGTGCACAGAAGCCCACTGTTAATGCCAAGTGTTGTACTACATTCACCACCTGAGGGAAGAAGCATCTCTAAATTTGATTCCTCAACTGGTGAATATGTTCATCCAGCAGTTTTGCCCTCTGAGAACTGGGATTTCTAGTATTCAAGGGCCGAATGTGACATTTTTTCACTAAATACAACCTCAACCAACTTTTTTCACAATGTGAATCACTTTCTGATGGTCCAAATGCATTAAAAATTGTATTTAAATCTTTCATATGCACTGAGTTTCTATAGAGAATACTTTTTTCATCTCATGTGATTCTCCACCTTTGGCACCTTTGCCCTTTGATGTTCCAGTCGACAATATATATTTGAACATTTCCATGGATTTTCATGAAAAGTTCATTATAACTCTCAATTTGAATGGTACTCATTAGACACCAGTAAATACGCAAAGATAACCAAGACTTTTGTTTCTTCTTATAAATATATACTCAGATGTAGAGAGTATCTCTGCTCTAGCAAAGATTCAGACAGCTATGAAACTGACCAGTTACAAACAAATGCAACAAATTACATACTGTTGATTCTCTCAGTGTATAAAATGTCATGAGGCTCTTATGTACTCACCACTTCTAGTAGATCCCTGACTTCTCCCTGGGCTAGCTATAAGAGATCTAATGTGTCTCTTCAAATCTTCAATCTCCATGTTTTTCATGTCAAGTTCCTGATCTTTCTGTTCAAGTTCCTGATCTTTCTGTTCAAGTTCTTGATCTTTCTGTGCAAGTTCCTGTCTATTCTGTTGAAGTTCATGATCTTTCTGCTGAATGGTCTCATCTTTCTGCTGAATGGTCTCATCTTTCTGCTGAAGGGCCTAAAGGAAAGATGAAATAGTTTTAGGCTGTCCTTAAAAATGCATTTTCTAAATACAGTACATGTACAAATATACTGCATATCTTTAATCCAAAGCATTTTTATTCCACAATATACACAAGTCAACAATATTGCCAGTACTATGATTCAAAACTTTTAACATTATTAACACATCCTAAACATCACCAGATCTGTAAGACAAACATATCAGATAATTAACAAAACAAGACAGCTGACAAAAGATACAGTCAACTCCACTTAATTGCCTTCTGCTAAATCCCAACTTCTGCCTAATCACAAAAATGTATTCAACAAACAATTTATTTTTTGCTTCATAAAAGTCACTGGATATCACCTCACTGCTCTGACAATCACAGCTGCTGTAATTACAAAGGTCAGCGTTATGAGTATCAAATTTGAAAAACTAGTCTACAAAGTCTACACATCATTGAAACAATGCCACAAAAAAGGCCAGTGGCACATATGGTTAACTGTGTTGTCTTCAAACAAAGATGATCATTCCCCTTCTGCATGTCACTGTGTTTCAAAATCAGTTGGTTTTCTCCATTTGCCCAAATCTCCTAGACACATTTTACTGATCAAACCAAGCTGATCATTCCCCCTCTACACACCACTGTATGTCAGAATCATTTGGTATTTCCCATCGGCCCCATTCTTCTAGATACAGCAGCATCTTTCATGTGGACTTTGCACCCCACCAGTGGAGCATGACAATGTCTACATGATATCAACACAGAAGTGTGAAAGTGTAAAACTATTGTGCCTGGTTAGCTTTATGGATAAAGCCATCACATAACAGGTCACATCCTTCCAAGATGTTTCATTGTCTAAAATAATGTTTCCTAACCATTGCCACCACATTGTAAGCAATGGTTATGCAAAGGGAGGAAGGGGATCCCTCTCAGGCGTAGGCAATATCATCGGCAGAGAGAAAGAATGAAAGAGAAGAGGGGAAGGGAAAGGGAGGAAGAGGGAAGAGCCAGAAGGCAGAGAGAAGAGCCAGAAGGCAAGGTAATAGGGAAAAAAGAGCGGAAAAGATAAAGGAAGAAAAAAAATGAGAGCTATTGTTATCTTCTTGATGAACAGAAAACATGTAATGGGGGGAAGGAGGGAAGTCAACGGACCTGCGTCTGATTTCAGAGGAAAAGAGAAGGAGGGCATCAACTTTTACTTTCTGGGTGCAATTCTACTGTTGTTCTGCTGCTGGCCATGTCAGTTTAGTTCCCACTAGCATCACCAGTTCAATTTTGTGTCATTTCTTTTGTTTATCTTCACAAGGATATGTGTAGGAGTAATGTGTATTGCTGTTAGTAAGTACATTTTTGGTTGTTCCCGAGGTTAACACATTAACTGTGCTCCACTATATCTCAATTTCCTATCTTCTTCTTGCTGTTAATCAATATGCTGCTAGACTTGGTGGAAGCTTCAGTATGCAACAGCACAATGGGAAAACAATTTCTGCTGGTATTCATATTTGTTATCCTGTAGGTTGTTCCGTCTTAATATCAGCACTTTACTATCTTATGTGACTGGCAGCACACTGTTTACCATTCACTTAACATAATATATGTTCGACCAAATTTCTTTTTTTCCTTTAAACTCAAGTCCAGCAACTTTAAATCTCTGCCTTTCTCATATGGTATGAATCCAAGGAAAAGAAGAAGTTAAACAATCTATGCAGACCTCTTCATTGTATATGTCTACAGGAAAATATCCTGAGCAAGGGTATAGTACTTCAACCATACCAAGATGTAATAAGCTCACCTCATTCTGTTGCCTGATCTGACCAATGAACTGCTGCTCTAATTCTGTTCTCACTTCTACATCACGCAGTTGCAATTCAAATGTGGTGCGCTGAAGTTCTGATCTGGTGGCCTGAATCTCTTGTTGATACGCTGCCTCTTTAGCTTGATACTCTGCTTGTTTAGCTTGATACTCTGCCTGTTTAGCTTGATACTCTGCCTGTTTAGCTTGATTTTCTGCCTCCTTAACCTGAACCTCTTGACTTTTTTCACAAAGTCTTTCATAATTTGTATCTGCTGCCTTCAAAATTCCCAATAACAAGTCAGTATTAGGGTACTGACCACCTGAAAAGCAAGAAGTAAAAAGCACTGGTTAATATCACTTACTTCAGAAGTAAATTGGCTTCTAGCACTATGCCTATCTAACTACACTGTAAATGTTTTAACTTCAAGAACACTGAACCGGAACTAAAATTCTGCCCCATCCAGTTATGCACTAAAGTGGTTCAAGCAATACTGAGTGACAAAAGAGCAGAACTTCAAAAATCCACATGAACAAAGGTGAATATCAAGAACATGACACAAGCTTGAATGTTGACATCTGGGTTGTTTATTTGAGAAGGAAGCAGGCCTCAATAACACAATCCCTCACACCTGAAAATTCATTATTGCATGATCTACCACAACATCTCCCAACACATGCTTGGCATTCACATCCTACAAAAATACTGTTTCTTCAATTGTTACAAAGAAAGATGTATGGCCCATTAGGATTTAGTTTCTGAACAATTGAAGAGCGTTATTCCAGAAGGCACTAAGTCCAATTTACATTTTTTGTCAGTAGAAACAAATTTTAAGTGAAAGACACATGGAATTAAATATCAAATTCCTCTCTCCATATAAAGTAAGAGTATTTTAAGAGTAACTTTAGAGACACATTAAATGAGATCTTTGTAAACTCATACATTAAATAATGTTGTTGACAAATTGTGCGATTCTGCAACCCCATTTTAGAAAAAACGGCAATATTTTACCAGCTTGGTTAATGTGGACTCAGCTTGTTTTGAAGCATCAGCAAAGCACAGGATGAAAAGAGAGTAGGAATGCCTTGGTGTGAAACACTTAGCTAAATTTTTAACGAAAGTGGACTTAGTGCCTTTTGGAAAAACGCTCTTCAATTTCTACAGCAGGAATTCTTGTCTGTCTTGTCTTGACCAGTATTTCCCCAGAAATAAATTCAGTTTACTATCTCTAGGATGACATTGCCACCGAAAACAAAGAAATGTGTACAAATTTCAAAATGCTTTGGTTACAAATTGGAGGCTTATGAGGTCCATGCAAAGTAAGCATAAGAGCATGCAAATGCTGCAGTAGGCACCCTGTAATCTCTTACAAGGGGTGTTATGTTGCCAGGGCTCACGTCAGTCAAAGTTAAAACATCCCAGTTGTCAACATTTATTACTTTGCTGTATTTCTTATATATTCAGATTCGCTCCCGCAAAATTTCTGTAATTCTGTTTGCAACGGATACAAAGTGGCTTTTGATGCTTCTTAATCAAGATCAGTAACTTATTAAAGTACATTCTCTTAACTGGAACTCACAAGATAAGTCAAAGAACATGTAGACAGCATGAGATATTTGCTCTATGGTGTACTGACATGCTGTGGCTGCCTTGATTGCCTCCAGGTCTAGAACTGGAGATCCTCCTGAAGACATTGGTGATGGTGTTGATAATGGTGTTGCTGCACTTGAAGATGATGCTGATGACACACCAGAGTCTGTAGTTGCTGAAGTAGCATCTTGTGCTGTAATAAAGGAAATTTATAGCACTTGCATCATTAACAACATAGTGTCATAGTTTCATAAACTAAACTTTTCAGGAAATGCACAAACAGCATTAATTTTGCCACAATTACCATTCATCTATGAATATGAATTATATATCCCTAACAATTATAAAGCAGTAATTACAGCAGTCTTTAGCTAAGATCCCAGTGCTGGGAGAGAAGCAAACTATGATCTTGGCCAGAACAGGATCTAAGCTACCAATCAAGGGCTGAGAGAGAAGATGAGTCTAGAAATTAAAACTGTTTTGTTAATATGTCTCTTGATCACAATAGGGGTACTTTGGAAATCAATCAAGGGAGATAAGGTGCTTGAAAATTTGACTCGTCTAGAGTTATGCTCCTTGGGCTACACTCAACCCAGCGTTGACGTTGAAGCTATCAATTCGTCTTCGCTTAGGCTCTGCAGACCTTATTCTGTAAGGGATTTGCGATAAAGTTGGACGAGTTGTCGATACCGGGATGTCTTCCTGTACTGCTCTTAACAACAATGTATAGTATACCGCATCTGTTTTCACTGTACTAAAAGAAAATAGTTTGGTTTTGACGTGAAATTCGTGTGAAAGGTCCGGTGTAATCACAGTCCCAGCTGACCAAAATCCCTGTCTCGAAACTTGAATACATTCTCATTTCCATCTTCATTGTCCCTGAGTTTTGGGTTTTGTTTGTTTTCTGCTGAATGTTGTCATTGTGTTTTGTGTGTCTCAGAACTGGTATGTATGATTAGACTGCATCAATCTGAATATTTTTTATGTTCCTGGTCTTTCAATGATAACATCGAACAAGTTTGATGCTTAAAATGGCGATCTAAAAAGAGATATCTGTGCGCTTGATAGATGACGATGAAAGGACTAGTGTCTAGGCTAGACTCAGTCAGAAAACACATTCATTTTTAGTATGGTGAAAATTACACATATACTTCATCATTCCACTGATTCTTCAGATTTTATAATTTCTGAAATATTGGACTTTATATAGACTATAAGATATCAGGTAGGTCTAGACCTGGACACTTTTGTCACGAGTTAAAATTTTTGTTCAAGGATTCGGCGTTTCAACAGTTTAAAATAACTCTAAATCTGTGTGATAACATTTTATCGATGTGTCAGAACGTTGTCATGTCCAACTTTCAAAGATCTGGTAAAGTATGGTGTGTCGTGATTTAAATTTTGCTTTCTATCGATTCGGCATTTCAAGAGTTTACGATAACTCTTAATCTGTGATTAAAAATTTTATCGGTGTGTCAGAATGTTGCCATTTACAAGTTTCAGTTATTTGTAAAGTACAGTGGGTAATAATTCAAATTCTTTTTTTTTAAAAGAATAGTCAAGTCATTTCAACAGTTTACGATAACTCCTAATCTGTTTGATAACATTTTATCGGTGTGTCCGAATGTTGTCATTTCCAACTTTCACAGATTTCGTAAAGTACGGTGTGTCATGATTTAAATTTTTATTTCTAGGATTAGGCATTTAAAGAGTTTACGATAACTCTTAATCTGTGATTAAAAATGTTATCGGTGTGTCCAAATGTTGTCATTTCCAACTTTCACAGATTTCGTAAAGTACGGTGTGTCATGATTTAAATTTTTATTTCTCGGATTAGGCATTTCAAGAGTTTATGATAACTCTTAATCTGTGATTAAAAATTTTATCGGTGTGTCTGAATGTTGTCATTTCCAACTTTCACAGATTTCATAAAGTACGGTGTGTCATGATTTAAATTTTTATTTCAAGGATTAGACATTTCAAGAGTTTATGATAACTCTTAATCTGTGATTAAAAATTTTATCGGTGTGTTATATTGTTGTCATTTCCAGCTTTCACAGATTTCGTAAAAGATGGTGTGTCATAATTAAAATTTTTATTTCTAGGATTAGACATTTCAAGAGTTTACGATAACTATTAATCTATGATTAAACATTTTATCGGTGTGTCAGAATATTGCCATTTACAAGTTTCAGTGATTTGTAAAGTATAGTGTGTAACAATTTAACTTGTTTTCGAGGATTAGGCATTTCAAGAGTTTACGATAACTCTTAATCTGTGATTAAACATTTTATGGTGTGTCAGAATGTTTACTGGGTGTTCCTCCCAACACAACAGACACGCCGTAACCGTTATTTATGATTTGATTCACATTGAATAAGAGAAAAAAAGTGTCTTTGTGGAAAGGGTTATAAGGTTCTATATTTTCCATATTTCTTCATGCGTCTGTGTCCATTGTGCCTCCACCGTTCCCCCTTCCCACACCACAAAAAAAAAAAAAGCACATGCATCGAACGGCCATTTGTGCTAGACTAGGCCTAGACTTTTTGGCCTTCGATACAATTTTACTTTTCAAATTTCTCACGTATATTAAATATCTTTACAGATCTGCACTCTGCACAAGACGTTGGGCCTAATTTTGATGTATAATGTGATTAAGTATATGCATCGAGCTGTGGGCCTACATTGTTTTATGTATTGGAATGTACTGTTACTGATATGAAACCAAGTGGAAACGATTGAGCTTGCAATTGATGCTAAAAGTTATGCGAATAGGCCGAGCGGTCAATAAGTTAATGGCATGTAAAATTGTATAAACAGGTCAGTATAAAAAGGTTCACCAGTCTGTCTATGTGCTGGGTACCCATTCTGCAACACGCTTTCGTCACATTGTGTACAACTCGGGTTATTGTCGAGTGGGTACTCGAAAGGGACATAACTCCTTTAAGTGTTAACTTTCAGGAGTTACCTCCCGCAATCGGATTTCTGGATAACGTCTATTACAGATCTACATACCCTTGATAAAAGAGCATGCCAGTGAGAAGACCCATGTGTTGTGAATGTGGGTGACTTCCTTGTGCCTTGTTACAATGTGGCACATACATGTAGGCAATATCTAACAGGATAATCACAATAAGACCCATTCTCTTTAGGTAAAAAGGAGCAAACTCATCAGAAAAGAACAGGAGCGAGATCTTGGATGAAAACAGTTTTGCAGCCTAGATGTTAATAGGACTATTACACCTTGAAAAAATTCAGTTTCATAGATAGAGTGAGATTTTATCTTATATGGGATGTTAAGTGGCAGGGTTTTAGTTGGAAACTAGAGTAAAAGGACTGGTTTTCCGATTTTTTAAAATTGGAATTATCTTCTAGGCTACTGTCTTTAGGAGATTTTGAATGGCCAAAAATGATGTGCCTTTTGTTACTGAGGACCAAGGAATGTCAACCTGACTCTTCTTGTGTTTTGTTTGGTTGCTATCTTTATTTCATTGGCTTGAGTCGAATTTTCCAGCAAACCTGGAAGATGAAGTGTGACCACAGGTCCCTAGTGTGATCAGGTTTTACGTAAATTCAAGGTAAATGAAGCAAGTGTTAATGAGATGAGAATCAATTTCATTAATTATGTCCTTTAAGTCAACATTACTTTGCTTGTTTAGTTTCTTTTTTAACATGAATCCCATTAATCACTACCCTGGTTGCACTGCAGTCTTGTCAGTGGTCACACTGAAGATGTACTGGTCACAAATGGGTCTAGACAATTTTGGTTAAACTTCATGCATAACCACTTTTGGTTTGATGTTTTAGGCATAGTGTTGCACAGCAACAGTCACTGGACAAATTACTTTCACAATAATCAATCAGAAAGCTCAAAACATCAACAATGAATATGCCAGGAAGGAAAGTAATTTTGTGGTTGCACAAGGTCCTCTTACTCTATTAAGAATAGTGATCAAAGAGCTCTGCGAGTGGGCATACATTATCCAGCCTTTACAATAGTAAATGAAACGAAAATTTTACCTTGTACTTCTGGGATGGCCTCTTCATGATGTGCTTTCACAATCAACTGAAAAATTAGAGAAATGGAATTCAAAACTGAAGAAACTTTGGATGCAAGGTAAAGTAACAACATGCATAAAAGATTAATTTTTTTCTTACTTTCAGGGCTCTATTCAGGTCAGCTTACAACTACAGCATCTGAGAGTGCCAAGTAAAATGACAACAACTGTGGGCTTTCGTTTTCTTCATCTTTCCCTACAGCTGATTTTAGCAAAATCATAATCATATTTTTAATCAGCTAACTAGAACTTACGCTGAACTTAGAAGAATAGGTCGTCTGGCACCATATCTCTCTGGAAATGCTATTAAAAGTGTCATCTCCACCTTTGTACTATCACAATTAGATTATTGTAACTTGGTCCTGATGGGGTTGCCAGAGGAAAAGCTAATCAAACTTCAGAGTATTCAGAACAATCCAGCTCGCTTAGTCCTCAGAACAACTAGATACCACCACAATACTTCCCTACTAAAAACTGTACATTGGTTACCGATAAATGCTAGAATTGAATACAAAGTTACCACATTCTGTTTCGGCATTCAGGAGTTAACTGCACCTATGTAACTGGCCGATCTGTTATGTACCTATGTGTCCCAAAGAAATTTAAAATCTAAGGATTCAAAGCGTCTATCTGTTTCTCATTCTCATCTGATAAAATACGGTGATAGAGCATTTACATATGCAGGGTCTTCGACCTGGAATTCACTGCCTGAATTTATTTGTTGTTCTACCAGCCTCGAATCATTTAAGGCTCAAATGAAAACATACTTGTTTATCAAGTACCTTTGCGAGTAATAGTTTCATCACCTCAACACTAATGGTTGTCAGACTATAATTCAATTTGATTTTATATTATTTAATATGTGTGTGGCTCTAGTGTATATGTGTGCGTATGTGCAACTGCTTAGGGCCTGGGAGCACAGTCTCTGGAATCTATGCTCCCCTCTGACCTTGAGACTTCTGCTCTTTGATTTGCATGCACATACTGATGCTGTGTGTCTACATGTGAATGAGTACAACTTGTATGTGTTTAGGTGCTATTGCTGCAGATGTAAGCTTGTGTGTTTGTGTTGAGTACGTGTGAATGTAGCTGTAAATGTAAAAGCGCTTCGAGCTCTCCGGGGTGAGGCACTATATATATAAGTGCAATTCATTATTATTACAGTCGACTCCGCTTAATCGCCCATCCTCGGGATCACAGAAAATGTGGGCGATTAAGCGAAGAGGCGATTAAGCGGAGAAGGTAATTTCGGCCATATTTTTGGTAATGGGGTTAAATTTCTTTGATGTCGTGGTTTGATATCGTTCATTGACATCTTCTCGTCACCAGTCTCAGGACAGACTTGAGTTTGATGGTGTTGTGGCGCACAAAATGCTTGACCTCTGCGGTCTGTCTCATTAGCCACATCGCAGTAGCCCTGCAGACAATAACGAGTTGGATGGCACGGTCGGGATAGACCATT
>JAWQUT010001827.1:0-11366 GCA_033807755.1 Ellobium chinense
TCTATCTGTAAGAAATCACGTTGGAGATCGACTGCCAGGGAACGCCCAGGATCTGTAGCCAATGTTTGAAAAAACCGATGTGTTGAAGGAACTGATATGGACAGTGAGGGAAGGGACGGAATGGAGAAAGTACTAAAACCGACTGAGTATGTGAAACATATATCGGTGTAAGAGCGAGATAAGAAGATGAAACCTTGCAGGACTTCCAAGAAGGATACACAAATAGGATAACAACATTACATACAGTAGAAAGACCATGCGCTAGGTTTTGAGTCGTCAAGTGCTTGTTTGTTTATATGTTTTATTGTTGTTGTTTTGTTTGTTTGTTTGAAAGAGGAATTTTGCGGCGCTTCATCTGGATTAAGGCTATGTTGCGCCTTTCCTGCTAAAGGGCTAAAATAATAGGTAGAAATTTAATATCAGTTTTGTAACTATGCCCACTCTTCCACGATTTTTAAACTTCTGGGATTTGTAATGTCCTCCTTCTTCAACGATATGTTCTGAGTGCAATAAAATTGCTCCCAACAAGTCAAATGATACTACGGTATTCTTCAGCAAGGAAGTATTTTAGTGAAAAACTTAAAGGGGGGGGGGGGGNCGCCTCCTGGGAGTGATATTGTGAATGCTTGAACTAGGGACTTTTTAAGCTTCAAATTCAGATTCGGCATGGTCAAATTAGGGGAAAAGTGTGATTTTTTTTGTTGTTGTTGTTTTCTATACGGTGGCCATGGCAACGCCGCAATCTTGAATTTTGTGTTTTGAAAATTAGCTATTTTCAAAAGCCTAAGGCTCCTAGAGTATTAAATGTAATCATTTCAAATTTTGTAAATTTATAGAGTAGCTCTTTAAAAAAGATAAAATGCATTTGTCTTTTGTTTTTTTTTTCATACAATGTCTGTCACATATTTTTGAAATAATGTGTGTTGATGGATGTGTATTTTTCTCAATTTTCCACCCAACGTTGAACTTCGTTTCAAAAACGTGACCAAAATCAAGAAAAATGGATGCATTTTATCGAAACCTATGTTGTGGGGAATATATATATATATCAAATCTGAAGTCAATCGGTTTAGAAATAAGAAAACCTTAGGGAAAAGAGTGGGAAAAAAGAACATTTTGAGACAATCGCAATTGAAGTTTTGATAGCGCGTTTATACAAGGCTAAGATGACCATCTAGGGGTGCCCTTTCAGGGCATAAAACGGATGTTTCTGGCCTCGAAGGTTATTTTTCTCATAGCAGAAGAGGTCAAAGTGTCTAAAAATACCCAAAAGCCCAATTTCGATATTTTAGCCCCTAGACCCCCTTTTCAGAAGGCGCACCCCCCCCCACCCCCCTTAAGATGTTAAGACGCAGTTTGGCGTCGGACTGATGTACCATAACGCATGTTGCTCTAAGAGATAAGAAACTATCTTTTTCGGAGAGCGAAGCACCATGAAGATGTTCTGATGAAGATATGGCCGTCTAACAAGTGTTTAGGCTATAAATTTGATCTTCTCTTATTCTAAAAGGGATGAGCTACACCTAGATCAGAATACCGACAACCTTTCATTATTTTGTTAATTAAATCTAAAGTTTCAGACTTGCGACAATACTCCCTTCCATTCAGCCCGTTTCATAAGCGGGTATTATCCTGTAAATAACCATATATTTAGACACCATTTCCAGTTAGTTCAATGGATGAGCCAAGTTATTAAAGGAAGCCTAGAAAGAAGAGAGCTAAGCGGGATTCGGGTGGTTTAGTTTGTTTCATTAAAAAATCTATACTGGGTGGAATCTCAGTAAATCCTTGGGATTTTGAAGATGGTATGCATATCAAATTTTCTAAAATTAGATTCAATATGAATCAAGACTTACATATGCTGTTTGTCTATATGAAACCCCTTGAGTCTACACGTAAAGATTTGGAAACTGATTTAGATTGTTATGACTATTTATTGAATAAACTTATGGAAGTGAGACAGCAGGGTGCAGTTGTGGTAGCTGGATATATGAATGCCAGAACAGGCGAGCAGTGTGAGTGTAATATTGTAGATGACAATGAGAATTACAATGAATATGTTTCTTTTGATGACAATCATATAAATATACAATCTGATTTTGTAGTTAGTGATTTGTTAAAATATGACATTGCCCTGAATAGGACAAATAGTGATGGAGTTATGAATGCTTACGGGCACAGGTTACTGCGAATATGTCAGATGAGTGGACTATTGATGATGAATGGAAGGGCGGGGGAGGATAAGGGTGTTGGTAGAATGACTTTTTGTGGTAGAAGAGGTGAGAGTGCAATAGATTATGTGATGTGCTGTAATTCAAGCATGGCAGTTGTAAACAATTTTAAGATTAATGATAGTAATGTTTTTTCTGATCATCGGCCGGTCTTGTTTAAAATAGAATGTGTACCATATGTTCTAATGTTGATATGAATGCGAGTGTACGAGTAAGATGGAACAAAGACAGAAGGGATGAATATGTTAAGACAATGAGTGCGGATGAAACAGTAAATAAACTACGTGAGTTGAGTAAACAGCTGATTGTGAGCGATGTCACGGGTGATATTGACTTAACACTTTCAAATTTGTATGACCTAATTTCAGAGGCAGGCAGTAAACACGTGAAGCTGACCAGACCTGGGGGAACAAATACGTAGTGGGGATACTGTTAGGGGTGGGGACTGGTATGATAATGAATGTCGAGAAAAGAAGGCGGAGTTCAGGTCAACAGAGAAAACGTTCAGAGATAGTGGATTGGAACATGATAGAATAATTATGTGTAAAACACGTACACTCTATAGAAAATTGTGCAGGCGAAAAAGACGTGATTGTAATGTAAGAAGAGCTCAGAAGTTAGCGGACTTAAGTAAGAAAGATAGTAAACTTTTTTGGAAAAATATGAAAACTTCAAAACCATCTGCAAAATAAAAAAAATGCAATGTTTATGATTACTTCAGTAAACTTTTAAATGGGGACGTGACAGTTGGAGAATGGGAAAGGGAAGAAATTGACAAATGGGAATCGTCTGATGCAGAAGTTAATGTGCTTGAATTGGACAAGATAATAAGTATAGCTGAAGTTGAGGAGGCAATTAGGAATTTAAAATCAGGCAAAGCCTCCGTATACGATAAAATTATTAATGAATTTCCTATTCATGGTGGCCAAACTGTCAAAGATTTTCTATGTATTTTGTTCAACAATGATGAATATTTTCCGGAAATCTGGGTCATACGCACTGTGGTCCCAATATTCAAAAGTGGCGATAAATCAAATCCAGAAAATTATAGAGGCATAATTTTAATTAGTGTCTGGGAAAATTAGTTCCTACCATTATTAATAATAGATTAAACAAATGGACGGAAAATCAAAACATATTTTGCGAAGGCCAAATGGATTCAGAAAGTCAAGGGGAACAACCGATTGCATATTCATTCTTCATGGGGTTATTGAATACCTTTTGGCGAAAAAGAGAACTTTATACTGTACGTTCTTAGATTACATTAGCGCATTCGACTATATAGAGAGAGGGGCATTGTGGTATAAAATCTCGAAGGAGGGTGTTAGCTCTAAAATTATAAGATTATTGAGAGATATGTATGGAAAGGTAAAATTGGGAATAGACTCAGAATTAGGTGGCATGTGCAGTATAGGTGGGAAAATTGATGGGAAGAGTATTGTTCCTGATGCTAGGTCGGACAAAGTGTATACAACGACCACAGGCTTGTTACAGGGTGAGAGTATTTCACCTTTTTTTTTTAATTTTCAATGTTTGTTAATGATCTAGAAAAAGTACAACTTGAAAACGAAGTCGGAGTACATCTCCAGAATTTTGCAATTAAGTTGCTAATGTATGCATATGGCATGGTTCTATTCAGTGACACTAGAGAGGGACTACAGAGAGGACTGAATAATGTAGAAAAATACTGTGATAAATGGGGAATAAATGTAAATACAAAGACAACGAAAGTGGTGGTTTTCAGAAAAGGTGGAAAACTAGGAAGATTAGATCAATGGTATTTTGAAAATAGCTTATTAGAAAAATGTGACCAATTTTAAATATTTGGGAATTTCATTCTCTAGTAGTGGGTCATTTTCTCACGGAATTAAAACTTTAGTCGATCAAGGAAGACGATCATTGTTTGGTCTAAAATCTTACATCAACAAAAATCCAGAAATATCTCCACAGCTACAAATAGACCTGTTTGATAGCTTAGTTGCACCAATTTTTAATTACCCAAATGAGGTATGGGGTTTCAGTGAGTGCTGATCCCATTGAAAAATTTCATTTACAATTTCTTAAAGAAGTATTGGGGGTTAGACAAAATGTATCAAACTGTTTTGTCTATGGAGAGCTAGGGATCTATCCTTTATTATTATCACGGAAAATCAAAATCATAAAATATTGGTTAAAATTAGTAGATGAAGAATGAGATGAAAACTCTCATTTTAAAAACATTTAAAAACATACATCCTCACTGAAACTGACCCAGCTGCAGTTAACTGGGCTTCATTGACAAAACAGTTACTGTTTTCGATTGGATTTGGATATGCGTGGGTAAATCAAAAAGTAAATAATAAAGGAACATTTATCAGGACGTTTACCAATCGTCTTCAGTCTATGTATAAACAAGAATGGCATGCGCAAGTTGAACAATGTAGCGATAATAGATTATACAAACATATAAAAGAAAACTTCAGTTACGAATTGTACCTCAATAATATAACCAATAAATCATTCAGGAATGCACTTACAAAAATAAGAATCGGTTCGCACAGCTTAATGACAGAAAGGGGAAGGTGGATCAGACCAAAATCAGAGTACAAAAACAGAGTATGCCACGTGTGCAATGATATCGAGGACGAATATCATTGTCTAGTTAACTGTCCACGTTTTCATAAATTTAGTAAGAAATATTTACCTGACTATTTACGTACAACACCTAGTATGATGAAATTCATAAATATATTTAAAGAAGAAAATATGATGGAACTAAACAAACTTTCGCTCTTGTGCTATAACATTATAAAAGAATATAGAAAACTAATCTAAAACATGTCTCAACATTCTCTGGTTTGGTTCAACAACCTCATAGTAGAAAGCAGTTTAAAATGTGTGTGTGCGTGTGCGGGCGGGTGTGTGTGTGGATGTGTGAGTATGTGTGTGTCTATGTGGGTGTATCTGTATCTGTATCACTGGTATGTGTCCAAAAAAAAACAAAAAAAAAACAACAACAACATATTACTGTAACAGTTAAGTTAAACTGAAATGACATTACTTTTGGATTTGTATGTTATTCTCTGAGTTACTTCCGTACTTTACTTTAAGCCATTTAGAAATTAGTATGTTGTAATTTAATGAGTAGAGTATGAATGAAATGTCTGAAGGTAGATCACGTGGAGCACAGTATGCTTGAGACTCTTTCATGTTTGTAAACGTATTGATATTTGTCACTGGCCAAGTGCCTAATAAACTTGAACTTGAACTTGAACTTGGACTTGTTATTATAGTGATGACAATACACAAGCTGGAGCACTGCAGCTCAAGAGATATTGACTTATTGACATGTGCAGCAAGGGGAGACCAACAGGGGCTGGAACAGTGGGCGGCTGTAACCCTTTGTGGTTATTTCCGCACGGTGGCCAAAAAAAAGCCGGTATGATGATGTGTGTGTATGAGATGATTGTTAGATATGAGTTCGTGTCTTAGTGGTAAAGTTATGTGTAGTTTTGTGCATGCAAGTGAACAAGACAATGTGCCCATATGGACGATAGTTTAGGAGATGAATTCCATGTTTTATATGACTGAGAACAATCAGTAACTGAAAGGCATAGATTTATGGATGTGAGATTTTGCTTATGACTTAACATGTATTAGACTGAGAAGTTGTATCGAAGTAAAGATATGAATGTTTTATTAAGAGTAGCAAAATACATCGAATTGTGTTGCAAAAATATTACAAGGGGTAAAAAGCAGCTATTACGTAATTAGTGGGAAAAAAGAACAAGAGTTAAGATTGATTAATTTTTAGTGTAAGTGAGTGGTCTACATTTAAACTTTCATTTTAAAGTGTAAATGCAGTCACGAACTGTTAATGGCATGAACTTAGCAGTGAATTTAATAAAGTTGGCATATACAATGTATCTAATGTATATCATCCTAAATAAAGCTACCATCTTCCTTGTTGGCCTCATCTTCCACAACTTCGCCTGGTTGCTCTTGCTCCTTCTGCTCATTCCATTTCTTGAGCACCAGACAAGCGCAGATGAGGCAGGTCAGCAGGGCTAACAGCACAGATCCGACAACTAGCACCACCTCGGAGTCTGGCGTCAGAAGAAGAAGGGTGAGTTGAAGATTATGCGTTGTCAGGTTAAGGGGGGGNGGGGGGGGGGGGGGGGAGAGAAACTGTTTTCAGCCAAGTTAATTGTGATTTGGCATTCTGGAGCGACTGAAGTAAATAATCACTGCTGGACGCCTCAAAATATACAGCAACAACAACTGCGACAGTTTGATGTCTTGCAGCTTGTCATAATGAGGCTAAACTTACTCGCTTGCCCTATGTATTTATATATAATACTAGTCAAAGCACCCGCAAATTTCCGGCGTTATCGTGGGAAGGAAAAGACTAAACTTCATCTACATCATTAACACCACTCCTCATTTTTGTAAATAGTGTGCTTACACACGTCATTGTGTGTAACCATATCGGTTAAACTGAAAATTAAAAAAAAAAAAAGCTACGCCAGCCATTCTAAAAACCCGCCGTATCTGAGGTAATTTGGCCTAAAAAACACCAATTTGGCTACAGACACCACAACAGTAGTGACATCATGAGCATAAACGCCAGTTTAAAAAGACATGGAACAGGCCATTTGTCTAAAGGACAATCCATTTTATAATTTCGGAGACAATCAGGAGCATCGCAGGCCATCAAATTTTAAAATAGGACCAGTTATGGTCCGTTTGTGCCTTATACATGATGAAATCAGTGGAGAAATTAACTCCCACGCATGGGAAGAAGCGTTTCTTGGCTGTTGTTGTTGGTACAGCTAAGTCTATGACTTGCATCTTCTATCGGAAAGCACCGGTATTCGCACAGGTGGTTTACGCGGCCAAAGTCATGTTCATTCTATTGGTTCTACTCCTTTCCATTCACTCTGGCGAGCGACTCTGCTACGTACATATTCTCGACCCAGCATCTCATACTAGTGCTCGGTTTTAATTTCGGGGACTGGAAGTAAAAGTTCAGGGACGAACAGCAAAAACCAATGACGTAGTGTCCATTTAAAAACACCGAACTGGTGCCGTATTCACGATAGAAAAAAAAAATACGTAATTGTCAAAATAATACTTACGGACCGTTTAAGGCGAAGAAATTATTGAAAGAAACACCTTCAGACCAAAAGGAAAGTGTATGCAAAAGTTTGGGTTGGTTGGTGCAGAAATAGTCGAGATATGGCTCTTACAAAATTTCATGAGTTTTTTTTTTTATAATACTAGTCAAAGCACCCGCAAATTTTGCGGCGTTATCGTGCGAAGGAAACTACCAAACGTCATCTACATCATAAACACCGCTCCTCTTTTTGTAATTATTGTGCTCACACACGTCATTGTGTGTAATATATCGGTTATGCTCAAAATAAAAGATAAAAAATATAATATAAGATGTATGCAGTATTCGTTTGTTTATTGTTAATGTATTTTAATGTCTTTTTTCCACATGCTTGTCTTACTGCAATGTTGAACTATCTGGCAAGTTTTGTACCGAGAATTTAATGAGTTGGAAACTGAGGTGAACTTGCTCCATTTATATAAAATCCCTGATTGTTTAGATATTCTAATGTGATTTTGCTATCAGAAGCTACATGAAGGATTTAAAAAATAGCAAGAGTAAAAGAAAACACATACGTTAAATATAGTGTGGAATTGCCCCATACCCTCATCTTGTTATTCCAATAATTTGTAAAACCGACATGATGTTATTGGTTGGTTGGTCACTAGTACCTGAGTCTGGACACTCGCCGGTCTCCGGGTCGCAATCCTTCTCACAGGACTTACTGCACAGAGTTGAACAACTTCCTCCCCAGTACCCGGGACGGCAGCCTGAAACAACACAACATGAGTGCTGTCTACTTTGCTTGTTCGCAGTTAGAATTATCACACCATCCGTTTAATCGAAAAAAGGATTATCGCAACATCCATTCAACACGTTGTGCATAACAAAATACTATATTTCTACTTAACAGGCATTGGATAATTGGACATTCTTTTATTCACATGTTTTATATGTGCTGAAGGTTAAGTTGACTGTAGGCACTGAAAAGGTTTCCCACTGACACAGCCATTGAACAAAGTACATGGTTCCTACAACTGTTTAATCCCCAAAACTTCAATATAATATTACGGACCTGCTGAGCCAGAGACTGTTAACACAACAGTTACTATTGTATAATTTTGCGCATAGCGATAACTAGGGGGAAACGTCATTCATACTTTGGCAGTTTCTGGCAATTTATGCCACAAACTAAACGTACGATCTTCTGGTTTGGAGCCCAGCGGCCAACCAGCTTCAACTTTTGCCCTGATGTCACGTGATGATTACAATGAGGGTTCTCCACCCGTGTAATAAATTTTCGGACGTCAGACGTCATATAGTCCAGGGCAGTGTTTTACGCCTGCTGCTAGACAGCGCGATATGTTGAGTGCTTTTCAGCAGGTAAGTTCACCAACACAGTCAGTTCAGATAAAATTTAAGCAACTCAGGGTAAAAGGCTCTAAAATCAAATTTTCCTAGGTTCATGAACAGTTAGTAGTTTTCCGATCAGATAAGCTCCTCCTCGATTTTGAAACTGGCATTCGGTTCTGATTTCTGAGGTAGATGTGAACTGAACTGAAAGTTAGGTTGAAAATTAAACTTCATATCAAATACCCAAAACAGCCATAGTTCAAATCCAGACCAGTTCTTCCAACGCATTTATTAACTAAGCACAAATCAAGTTCACGTAAACTGGACTGAAGTTCTCAGTTCTGCCTAACCCCAACTTTTTATCATATTTTATCGGAAAATACCGGAACATTTCATGACTATTCACTCTGAGCTTTTTTTTTTTTTTACGAATACCAACAATTCAAACAACAAGATTACCTTAAGTAAGATTACCTATGTTAACACATTGATCATGATGCCCGATAGAAAAAAAATATACAGTCATGGAATTCTTACAGCTAAATAGTAGTCACATACATTTTTAATACGCTAAAATTAAAAAGGAAACATCGATATGCTGTATTACTCTCGCACTCGTCCATGTTGGCAAGCAAGATATGAAGAGATTCTGAAAATCTGGCTGAGGTACGAAAAACACACTGAATCACAGATGTTTTGTTCATACGGTTATTGTTAGTCATTCAAACCTGTTTGCCCGACATAACACATTGTCACCTCTCTCATGTAACTTTATATCACAGATTACTTATCCGGCATCACATGATTCGCCAGAATCTTCTTTTTTTATAAAATAACCTACCAGAAATCTCGGCGACGATATGTTTTATTTTTCTTTTCACTTGGTATCATTGTTTCGCCGGCCGCGGAGATTTTTATCCCTTTCTTTGCCGACAGAATGTCTCTTCCCACGAACAAACTATGGGTTTAATTGCTTTCATCTTTCTTAGACCTCACCTACATGAATACTTCAAGGTGCCGGTAGCTTACCCACATCTACAAGACAACGCTTTTCCTGCAGGCAGCATATTCTTTGAGCAAGAATTGCATTACTTTATTTTGTTTATAAAATTTGTACCATCTTTACTTTCCCGCCTTTATCGTCCCCCGAGCGCCGGCCGGAAATTACTGTATTTTAATTTCTAATGAAAAATGCTCTTTTTGTTGGNGGGGGGGGGGAGGGGGTGTCAAGGTAACCATTGTCAAAATAGGTATTATCAAAGTATTCATTGTCACTCATCAATCAACGTTCTCATGAAAAGAAAGAAAGACTGGCCGTGTTCCTTGCTTGAAAGCAGTCGCGTCTTGAACAAGAAGAAAAGAAAAAAATACCTGCAAAGCACTGGCCAGTTTCGAATTCACACTCTCCATTACAGTAGGGGCATTCCATTTCACACGTAGGCACGCCATAGTAGCCAGTAATACACCCTGAAATACACAATTACCATTTTCCTGATCCGCCCATATAGCCATCTCTACAGTCCGCGTTGAACTTATTGACTGTTCATTTGTAGTCTTAATCGTTATCCCCATTTTGCATGTCAGTTGCTAATATATTTCGACAATTTTATATATCGATCGTTGTGTGTATTCTTATAGACATTCTTAGCAATATACAATGAAAAAAATGACTGTCATGAGAAAGCTCGAAATTAACGAAAACTGATTGCTCAAGAGCATAACGGAAGGTATTCCCATTTGTATCATGTTGAAAGAGGTAATCTGTTAGAAGAAACATCATTCAAAACCGATTTCTCGGGATGCGTGATGAAGGATGACTTCGATGTACGGAAGGCAGTATAAAAATGCCATTGAAGACGTCATGGACCAGACACTGTATGGATACAAGACACTGTGAGGCTACCAAAGTTTGAAATCCAGAATGATATAATATATGATATTGCTTTACATGTTAGATAATGAGATAAGGAATCGATCAGCGTTTTGGTTGGAGCGATTAACCCCAGTCTCGGTAAAGACCAAAGCCCTGATTCACTTATTGCAAAGTCCCTCAACCTTGGCTACATCATCCATCAAACAGAAACACTGAGGAGGATTTTCCATGTCAATTATCCTGAAAATGTTCACTAAAATGATGACTCTATACTCTAGGATGCATTTTTCTTTAAATTATTGACACATTGAACCAGGCTAGACTTACTGTAAATATTCAACGATGGGGGATTATAAAAACACTCTCATTCACCAGTTCAAGTTTGAATGGAAAAACTAAAATCTCTGATTGTTTGGTCTTTTCAGTTCAACTTCAAACTCAATTAGAATCGCAATAGCTAAACATTGATTTAATACAATAATAATAATGAAAAAAAAAATTGCGGATTTTCATTCATCTTTGTCTCTGTGGTGTCGTTGTTGTTGTTTCAGTTTACAAACCATCACATATTCCACATATACAAACCTGTACATGTTCCATTCAGAAAGTCACATGTGCCATTATAGCAATTCTTGGGACATTCCTCTTCACATGTCAGTCCGAACATACTTTGAGCACAGCCTACCAAGAAATCGGGAGGGATTATCAATTTATTTACGAGTTCAGCTAGATATGAATATGTAAATATTACAAACAAACATAATCCCGCAACTCTGCAGCTCAATACAGTGTCTGCTAAGAAACAACCCCCTCC
>JAWQUT010001828.1:0-12550 GCA_033807755.1 Ellobium chinense
TTGTTTTTCTTTTTAATTTAATCATTTCAGCCCGTTTCAAAACTGTCCACAGGAGTTTTTCTTCTTAAATATTTTTTTGAAATACTGTCACCAGCATGACTGTAGTTTTGCATGCCAACATGAATCAATTTGTCGTAATAGGAAATAGTTTCCCTCTTTCTCCTATGTTCGTGGTAGTTATAGAATCGTATTATAGTTATAGACAAATATTTAGATGTTTTGCAGCAATGGTGTTTAACTTGATGAAAAAGGAAAACATTGAAGCAAAGCAGTTTTCCGTTGTTGTTGTTGTTGTTTTTTTGGTAATATATTATCATGGGAGGAAACTGAAGTAATTCGAAGAACTTGAACTTTCTTGATTAAAGCGTTGATTTTTTTCAATGTCGTGCACATTTTGAAGAATACATCTGGTTTTCTGCAGTGTAACATAAACAGTTCTATTTGAGCATGGCGAAGTCTATTCATAATACCCGAATCAAAATTTACCTAAAGTTTCTTTCCTTTTCCCTTCATATCCTTCTCTTCGGCGTTATATTACATTTTGATCCATCCTCATAGTATTGAATCTAGTAAACCAATAAGTTTTTGTGTTCTTTCAACTGATGTGTTTAAAAACCTTTTTGAAGCTTCTCTTTTGCGGTCTGTAAAACCACGAGGGGCAAGAGTACATTTTTGGTTGGTGCCCGCCAATCGCAGTGGGGAAAGGTGCGCATCTACTAAAAGTTGATTAGAAATGTGACGTCATTTCAGAGGAGTGGAAGAGAGAACTAGGCAACATGATGGTTTCAAACTGATTAGGGGAACTTCTTATCGACAGCTGTGTATGCTAATGAATAAGGCAAACTATAAGTACAGCGAACAGCACTCGCAGGTCAAGCCAATATTTTCTTGCTGTTCCGCACTAGATATAGCCATCTTGGCTTGCCTACATTATGATTCTAGCTTTCCTAAGGACGGCCCACAGAATAAATGGACCGCAGGAACCTAACAAACGCAGCCCTGATCTTCTCGTCACAATGCTCTGGTATTTCATAACAGCGTTAGTAAGTTCTGGATTTTTTTTTCTTTTAGGAGTATATCAAACGCTCAATACATTCCCTGGTCCGGTGCTATCGCTTGTGAAGGTTTATGCTACAAAACTAAGGAAGCTATTCTGTTCAGCTTCTTTAACCGTTGTCTGGAAACTGGGGCCACGTTTGTTTGTACCCCGCGGGTGCGCGAGCGAGAAGGACTGTCCCTTAATTCTATGGGTGGTCTCTCAAAGATTCTATCCTACTGAAAAATCAGTCACTAAGGAAGCCAAGATGGCTGCGACTGATGCGAAAGAACTGGAAAAGAACGTTCTGAATCATACACACCACTGCTGACTCTTGCCACATTTTCCCTCTTCCCAATGCCGTTGATAACACAGTTCCCCTAATAAATTTGAAACAGTAGATGATGGGCGCCATTTTGCCGAACTTCAATTTCCGGTGTGCGTAAAAGATTCCACATGTACCAGAAAGTGCACCCACTTTCCCAACCGTGGCCATTTCGCAGGAGCAAAAAAAAAATGTCCTGGAAGTGATGTAGAAGTAGCGATAGTGCGAGAGAAAAAGAGTGAGAAAAGGACAGAATCAAAAGTAATGGCATTTGGTGACAGGAGTGTCATTAGACTGCCGTTATCGTAACTGCGCCATAGTACTATCTTTCCATTTGCTGAATGTACCAACAATACAACTCACACAAACCTCACTCAGACTTTTCTCATTCGCTCAAAGTATCATAATATCAAATAACAGTATATTGCATTAAAGCGAATGAATGAGACGTGCTACAAAAGTAAGGAGGGATCAGGGGCGTAGCGAGGATGAATTTTCTGGTAATCTAGCACTTATATTCTATTGTTGCTTGTTTATTTTTTGGTTGGGGTGGGAAGGGAAAGGACAAGATTTAGACAATAGTAACTGAATTTTGTTAAATTGGTTTTTGGCTCCAAAAGAGCCAAATCTGGCACCTCTGCTACGGTCTAAACTATTAACATCTCGCAGCCGAAAGAAAAAAAAACTGGAAGTCGTGCAGGGACTCCAGGGAGATCTTGTGTAAAAAGACACACGAAAGACCGTCAGAACAGCGAGTAAGCAAATTTTTCTCTCAGATTATTTGCTGCCTTTTTTAAAAGTTTTTCTCTTAACATTTCCTTTGGATGAATTATTGCACTGTGGCTATGGGAGCGCTGAATCTGTCAGACAGTATGTAGGCTCTCAGATTATCGGCCAAGAAAACTGTCTCCCGTTGACAAAAATCTTACTGTCAATGCCTGTAAATGGCTCGTAGGTGAAATAGGACGAAGGTGATGATTGAACATGAAGATTAATTAAATTGTATTAGACAAATAGATATTATTTTGGTAATCTTAGATTCATAGATTACATGGACGCTACGTCCCTGGGAGGGATAAATGTCGGCTCTGAGTCTAAGTACTGTAAACACTCGACGAGTTGCAATTACAGCCACTTGTCAAGAATTAAATGGCACTATGGAAGGAAGAACGTTATGTTTTAACCGAAGAGAAGTAAGAAGAAAATAGTTTCTGTGAAGACAGTTTGATCTAAAAGGACATGATGAAGTGGTAATCATTTTGTGTTACCGTATTAGCGAAATTTAGCGAAAAAAGCTCCCGGATTACTTAGAAACGAGCTTTAGCAGAGAATCAAGCATATTTGCTGATACATCATGAATTATTTGTACACGCACTCACACTGGCTTTCTTACAGTATTTACGTAGATGCACAACTAGACCCTTTTTAAGTAGTCAGCTCCAACGCAGTTCATTTCCGGTTTAAGCAAAATAGTAATGTCATTGTGTCAGTGAATACTGCCTCCGAAAGTAAAGGATCCATCAGTCAATAAATGCCAGTGAAACAGACCATATCACCCAGTCATATTCCTTTGACGGTGGAAAATGGAAAGCAGAAGTAATGATCGCTGGAGTTGTGACTTGCTATGCCCGGACGACTGAATATGCATTATAGCTGAGAGCGATCCTTAGCACTGTAAGTAAGCATAACACTTAGAGCCAATAGGAGGACAAATTAATGATGCTCTCTCTGTCTCTTTTTTTTTTTGGACGCCAGATGTCCCTTAAAAAAAGGATATATGAGGAACTCGGCTCCATGAAGCCAACTTGGCAACCCTGGTCTGCAAAAGTTACACTTAACTGACAAGCTGGTACTGTTGTAAAACGTAAACAAAACAAACTTCGCTCTGTCATTTCTGCTCTCTCACTTCCTCCAAGGGCTCTCACTCTCTTCCATCAAGGGATGTAAGTCAATTAATTCCCCTTATAGTTTTTAACATACTCCCCCGCCGAAATGCTATTTGAGCATTTCCCACAAAGTACTAATTAATTAATGAAATCAAATTAAAACGACAAACCATGTTATTCAGTTCCATATACTGGAAGTAATAAAATCATGTGTAAACTAACTACTTCCCAGGGGGGCAACTACTTCAGATCTACTCTTAGGGTTGAATATCGTCTTAAGGCGTTAAGGTGAATCTTCACCAAATAGTTACAAAGTAAGATTCAAAATGCCAAAAATTCTAGAACAATGATCCAACTCTTACTCTTCTGGGTGACAACTGGGTGTCAACTCAACTACACCCTAAAGTAAAGTATTCTCTACCACAAATACAACCATGAGCTCTAAAAATGCATAGTTCTATGTTAACTGAGAACCTCAAATCTTTATCCATATGACCAACCCTCAAACAAGCTGTTCTCAAGTTAATGAGCTCACAAATCAATATGGTTAGAGAAACTAATTGGCTACCTTCAAGAATGAGACGCATGTAAAAATATTGTAGCCTGATGCGTATAATAATTAACTATTAACTCCAAAGTAATGGAGGGATAGTCCATTTTTCTACTGAATTCAATAAAGAAAGCAATAAAATGCTCAAATTTATCCTTAAAACACACAAAGTAACTGACCATCATCAAATAAGTTTTGGCGACTTTGCCGACCACTTTAAAACAATAGCCACTTCGGAGCTGTAACAATTATCATATACTCCAGATCAAAATTCCATTCTCAAAGTCCACACGTTATTCTCTTCAATGTTTTTCACAAAATTCCTCGAATACTACATGGTCACTAGTAAGTATAATCAATGTGTCAAATACTTCAAACAGTTTAATCACATTTGTCACAATTACAGATCCAATATTTCTTCCTCTAGATGAGAACAGAACTGGCACAGATTCACCCTGCTCATCTGATGAGTATGAATCTTCCACTGAGCTATTAACAGTTTCTTCCAACTTTGTGGTTTCAAGCAAACAAAGATGTTGGGTTGACCTAGTGAATTCCCCACTCGAAGTCTTGATGCGCACAGCTCTTACTAATCCATCAATACCTGGGTACNACTCGACGAGTTGCAATTACAGCCACTTGTCAATAATTAAATGGCACTATGTAGGGAAGAACGTTATGTTTTAACCGAAGGAAGTAAGAAGAAAATAGTTTCTGTGAAGACAGTTTGATCTAAAAGGACATGATGAAGTGGTAATCATTTTGTGTTACCGTATTAGCGAAATTTAGGGAAAAAAAGCTCCCGGATTACTTAGAAACGAGCTATAGCAGAGAATCAAGCATATTTGCTGATACATCATGAATTATTTGTACACGCACTCACACTGACTTTCTTACAGTATTTACGTAGATGCACAACTAGACCCTTTTTAAGTAGTCAGCTCCAACGCAGTTCATTTCCGGTTTAAGCAAAATAGTAATGTCATTGTGTCAGTGAATACTGCCTCCGAAAGTAAAGGATGCATCAGTCAATAAATGCCAGTGAAACAGACCATATCACCCAGTCATATTCCTTTGACGGTGGAAAATGGAAAGCAGAAGTAATGATCGCTGGAGTTGTGACTTGCTATGCCCGGACGACTGAATATGCATTATAGCTGAGAGCGATCCTTAGCACTGTAAGTAAGCATAACACTTAGAGCCAATAGGAGGACAAATTAATGATGCTCTCTCTGTCTCTTTTTTTTTTTGGACGCCAGATGTCCCTTAAAAAAAGGATATATGAGGAACTCGGCTCCATGAAGCCAACTTGGCAACCCTGGTCTGCAAAAGTTACACTTAACTGACAAGCTGGTACTGTTGTAAAACGTAAACAAAACAAACTTCGCTCTGTCATTTTTACTCTCTCACTTCCTCCAAGGGCTCTCACTCTCTTCCATCAAGGGATGTAACTCAATTAATTCCCCTTATAGTTTTTAACATACTCCCCCGCCGAAATGCGATTTGAGCATTTCCCACAAAGTACTAATTATTAATTAATGAAATCAAATTAAAACGACAAACCATGTTATTCAGTTCCATATACTGGAAGTAATAAAATCATGTGTAAACTAACTACTTCCCAGGGGGGCAACTATTTCAGATCTACTCTTAGGGTTGAATATCGTCTTAAGGCGTTAAGGTGAATCTTCACCAAATAGTTACAAAGTAAGATTCAAAATGCACAAAATTATAGAACAATGATCAAACGCTTACTCTTCTGGGTGATAACTGGGTGTCAACTCAACTACACCCCAAAGTAAAGTATTCTCTACCACAAATACAACCATGAGCTCTAAAAATGCATAGTTCTATATTAACTGAGAACCTTAAATCTTTATCCATATGACCAACCCTCAAACAAGCTGTTCTCAAGTTAATGAGCTCACAAATCAATATGGTTAGAGAAACTAATTGGCTACCTTCAAGAATGAAACGCATGTAAAAATATTGTAGCCTGATGCGTATAATAATTAACTATTAACTCCAAAGTAATGAAGGGATAGTCCATTTTTCTACTAAATTCAATAAAGAAAGCAATAAAATGCTCAAATTTATCCTTAAAACACACAAAGTAACTGACCATCATCAAATAAGTTTTGGCGACTTTGCTGACCACTTTAAAACAATAGCTACTTCGGAGCTGTAACAATTATCATATACTCCAGATCAAAATTCCATTCTCAAAGTCCACACGTTATTCTCTTCAATGTTTTTCACAAAGTTCCTCGAAAACTACATGGTCACTAGTAAGTATAATCAATGTGTCAAATACTTCAAACAGTTTAATCACATTTGTCACAATTACAGATCCAATATTTGCCTAGGCTTCATTTTTCTTCCTCTAGATGAGAACAGAACTGGCACAGATTCATCCTGCTCATCTGATGAATCTTCCACTGAGTTATTAACAGTTTCTTCCAACTTTGTGGTTTCAAGCAAACAAAGATGTTGGGTTGACCTAGTGAATTCCCCACTCGAAGTCTTGATGCGCACAGCTCTTACTAATCCATCAATACCTGGGTAGTTTCACTACTTTGCCTAGGGGCCAAAACAACCTGGGTTTGCCTGTCTCCTTAACCAGAACAACACATCCCACCCTCAAACTCCTAGTCGCTTTCTTGCTCGATAAGAGGAGAAGGTTTCTCAAATAGTCATCTCGCCACACTTGCCAAATTTGCTTCAACAAAGACTCCTCAGATTTCTTTCTTTCTGATAAATCAGACACATTCTCTAAATTTTTCAACTCAGCGGAAAAGTCAGTGGGGATCCATGTCCGATAAGAAAATGTGAGGGTGTGAGAACGCCCTCCTCATCCGATACCCATTTGAGAGGTCTAGAATTAATGCATGCTTCAATCTCAACCAAAACTGTTTCAAGTTCGTCTGTTGAGAGACTGTTTACCAATGGACTTTCTGAGTGAGGATTTTACAGACCTCACCACACGTTTCCAAAATCCTCCCCAGTTGGGACTCAGTGGGCAGATATTTTTCCAAACCAAAGTCTCCTTGCTGAAATGTTTTAATAGCAATTCACTTGCTGCCTTGAAAGTCCTAGCATTGTCAGAATAAATTATACTGGGTAGTGCTCTCCTGGATAAAAATTTCCTGAATGCCAAGACAAAGTCCTCAGCTGACAAAGAATCAGTCATTTCCAGATGCACAGCTCGTGTCACTGCACATGTTAACAACAAAATGTAATGTTTGTTACCTGTATCGCCACAGAAAACCGGCTCACAATAATCCACACCAGTCACATCAAAACCAGTTGTCTGCTTTACTCTGTCTTCAGGCAAGGGGGTTGTTTGTTGATATAACAGTCTAGCATCTTGACGTTTGCATATAATACATCCACCAATCACCCTCTTAGCCAGAGTTCTAACTGAAATAATCCAATACTTCCCTCTCAATGAACTGATAAGTGTTACAACACCTGCATATTTCATAAACTCATGATGAGATCTAACAAGAAGAAAGGAAACATGACATTTTGGTAGTATAATGGGATGCTTTTCATCATATGACAAGTCAGGTGGCTGACTCAATCTACCTTTAACTCTGAGGAATCCTTCATCATCCAGAAAAGGGGCCAGAGTGAGCAAAGAGGACTGCCTACTCACTGTGCCACCTCTTTTGATGTCTGCAATTTCAGTGCTGTAATACCTGTTCTGTACTTCTTTCAAAATCAGGACTTTAGCTTGTCTCATCTCCTCACCACTAGACACAGTTTTCTTTGATTTACCCATTCTGAGTATTTTGACAAACGATGACCAGGGCAGTCACTCTCAACAACTTTTCAAAACTGCCAAATCTCTCAAATTCGATCAGTCTGTTACTCTCAGGGACCATAGCACACACTGTTACCAAGTCCTGTCTTTCCTCCTCAAGAGCTGTGTTTTCCTCTCCATTTTCACCAATTTCTGGAGAAGGCACAGGATATTCCAATAACAGCCAGTCAGGTCCACAAAGCCAAAGAGAGGACTTGGTCAAAACACCTGCACTTACCCCGCTTGTCAGCAGATCGGCAGGGTTTTCTTTTCCCGGAACATGTTTCCATTGGGTAGGGTCTGTCAACTGGTGTATTTCTACCACCCTGTTTCTCACAAATTGTTTCCAGCGTGAGGGATCTCCCTTGATCCAGCCTTCTGTTATCTTTGAATCAGTCCAACAAGAGTAGGGAGTGTCCTCCGGTAGCTCAAGAGAATTTCTCACAGATTGAAAGAGTCTGGCGCCCAGCACTGCTGCAAGCAACTCCAATCTGGGAAGTATAACCTTTTTTAGGGGGGCCACTCTCACCTTTGAAGTCACCAGTCTGACGATATCCCCCTCATCCCTAGTTCTCAGATAGACCACACAGCCATAAGCCTTTTCACTTGCATCACAAAACACAATACGTTCCACTTTATCAGCATCTTTCCAGGAGCTACTTGTCAATCTACGAGGAACTTTCAAGTTTCTGATTTCTTTCAGACCTGACACCCATCCTTCAATCTTATCTTGCAACTCATCACTTAAAGGTGCATCCCATTCAAAGCCCAGACGCCAAATATCTTGAAAGAGAATTTTGAGAGATACAGTGAAGGGAGTCATAAGGCCCAATGGATCAAATAGTCTTGCAATGATCCCAAGCGTATTCCTTTTGGTATACACAAGATGATGGTCTTCAACAGTAGTAGTCTCAAACTGGAAACAATCTTCATTGGTATTCCAAATTACCCCCAAAACGTTCCGTGTCTCTCCCAACTCAGTTTCGCTGAACGGTTTGTTGGTAATAACTTTTTCTCTCAATTGGTTACTGTTTGACATCCATTTAATCAGAGGAAAACCACCCTCTCTCAGCACCATTTCTGACATTTCAATAATGTGAATCAATTCTTCTTCTGTGTCTGCTCCTGTTATGAAATCATCAACATACAGATTCTTGTTGAGTTCTTGTATTGCCCTGTCTTTGCTCATGCATTGAGAAAGATGGTGTTTCAAGGTGGCATTCAACAAAAATGGACTAGAAGCATTTCCAAATGTAACTCGGGTAAATCTCATAATCCTTACTTCATCACCTTTCTTCAAGAGAAATCTATATACATCCTTGTCCTCTTCGTTCAGTTCTATTTGCAGAAAGGCCTTAGTAATATCAGCAGTCAACCCATAGCTCCATCTGCGGAATCTCAGTAAGACCTGAAACAAGTCAGGTATCAAGTTAGGTCCCGCCTCAACACAGTCATTGAGAGATAACCCATTGCCTCCTTTAGCCGAAGCTCGAAAACAGGTCTTACCTTGGTTGTCAAGCTATTCTCTCTAAACACAGGTCTGTGAGGAAGATACAAAATCGGCGGACCTCTCCCTTGATATTCATCCTGAGGGACCTCCTCCACAATTCCAGCTGCCTCCCAGTCAACAAACACTTGCTGATATTTACTTTCTACCTCAGTGGCTTCCAGTTTTCTATATAAGCTGTTCAACCTTCTGGTGGCCACTTGAAGATTATCAAGTAACATTTATTTGTGTCTCTCTGACTTCCATGGTAATCCAACCCTGTATCTTCCATCTTCATACTGTATACTTTGTTTCAATTCATTTAAAGCCTGTACTTCATAGGCCTCTGGTTCACTGTCATTGCAGATCCCTACGGAATCAAGCTCCCATGCTTTTTTTATTAAAGTTTCAGTAGGCTCCAAGTTCAGACAGTGGAGGAATGTGTTTGGTCCAGTAACTCTTGATCCTCCTTGATTAACATAACTACCAGCTAGAAATCACCCCATATGGTTTTCTGAGCAACCAAACCTTTCGCATGCAGAGTTCCTGGAAGTAAAATTTCATAGTAGTGGTCCATCCCTATCAGAATGTCTATGTAATGTTCATATCCCCGACTCAAGTCTTCAGTTATATTTAAATCTTGAAGAGAGTTCAGAATTTCACAAAGCACCGGGGATCTATAAAGAGGACGACAGATCTCTTTTGTTCCCAGTAAAGTAAGCTCCAGCCCTGTGCCCAATTGAACTCTAAAAGTTTTACTTTCTTGACTGGAGACCTCAAATCCACCAAATGTTGCCAGTTCCAGATATTCCTGTCCCACAGACTGAATACCAAGACGTTTTGCAGTAGATGTCCTGATGTAACTGCGATCACATCCTGTATCAAGCAACACAGACAGGCGTTGCCCCTCAATATTCACCAGCAGGATCTGCGGCAGCGTTGATCTTGTTCCCGATGTTGAGTAGTAGGTATGACTACTCTGTTGAGTATCAGTTGCAGGTGGGTCAGCTCTTGGAGCCTGAACTCCTTTAGAAACATTTGATGACATGCCCCTCTGTTCACATGGCTCTGGTGCACACTTTCTTTGGCAGTATACAGGGTGATGAGCTCCTTTGCAGTGAATGCACGATAGCCTAGCCTTGCATGACCTGACAAAATGATTATTTCTCAAACATCTAAGACATCGTTGCATACCCCTGACTTTCTCCCTTCTTTGTAGGTAAGACAATCCCTTCAGTTGTCCACACTGGTCAGAAAAATGCTCTTTGTTACAAAAAAAAACCACATGATTTATGTCCTTGTGCTCCAACAAGGGCGGATGCAGGGGTCTGTTTACTTGTTTCTTCTTTTCCCTTCTGTCGCTGTCATCAAAAACAGAGGATCGTTCCCGCCTTTTAATTTCAGAATATAGGAATTCCAATAGAAAATCCAAATCTCCCTCTCTACCTTCACTGTTTCTTGCCCATTCCATTCTAATGTTGGGAGGTAGTCTGCTTAAAATCAGTGGAGCTAGTATCACACCATACATTTTTCCAGTGAGTTCTAGATTTTCCAGTTCAGGGACATGAACTTGGATCCTATCGTATGAACCCCATAAATCTCCATGTATGCACGAATTCACTCCATGAATGTTTAACATTGCATTGACATGCTCATAAATTATTTTATCCTTTCGGCCAAACCTCTCCTTCAACATATGCTTAGCCTTTTCGTAGTTGCTTACAGTCAAAGAGAGTCCTTGGATGCAACTTAAAGCCTCTCCTTCCAAGAGAGACTGTAAGTAATTGAATTTATTGATAGTAGGAAGATTGCCCTGATCAATGATGACAGTGAATTTGTCAAAAAATGGATAAAACTGCGTACAATCTCCCCTAAACTTAGGCAACTCTAACTTCGGCAATCTGGCACTGACACCAACTTCATGAATACTTGAACTAGACCTTCTGCTTTCGTCTTCGGAGCATAAATCTGAAGG
Source organism: Ellobium chinense (assembly GCA_033807755.1). Classification (NCBI taxonomy): domain Eukaryota; kingdom Metazoa; phylum Mollusca; class Gastropoda; order Ellobiida; family Ellobiidae; genus Ellobium; species Ellobium chinense. The sequence goes on from JAWQUT010001828.1 coordinate 11,064, forward strand.
TTTTCTGTGACCAATCCTGGTTGAAATTTCTTTAAATCTAATTAAAGTGTTGGCTTTCTCCTGTCTAAAGTTTGCTGCGTCTTCAATTTTAGGATAAAGATCCTCCTCCTCCAGTAATAGTTCGAATTCCTCTTGACGTTGATCGTATGTATTAAGCTGACTTTGATATTCATTTATCATAAATTCAATGCGGGTCACTGAGAGATCTGAGTCCTTACCACCTTCAAAACTAGTTATAATTTCTTGCACAGATTTTTCGGCCCTCGTTAGCTGCGCCTTTCCGTGGGTCCGTTTTTTCTTTGCCTGATCTAATGTTGTCATGATTTGGACTTGACAGTGAGCAATGAACTGTCTAGATCTAGTCTACATCCCGGGTTTCGGCACCATGTTGTTAAACGTAAACAAAACAAACTTCGCTCTAATTGTATTTTTTACTCTCTCACTTCCTCCAAGGGCTAGCACTCTCTTCCATCAGGGGATGTAATTCAATTAATTCTCCTAATAGGTTTTAACAGGTACCGCATGTGGTCAACCTCGATTATTGAGGGGAGGCGCTGCCTATTCCCAAAGGTTGTAATGCATACTATTTGGTGTGGAACTTATGAAGTTAAATTGCACACCATGTAATCTGCATTACAACTTTTGGGGATGAGTGGCACTTCTTCTTTAAAGATGGAATACTCCACAGCTCATTCTGGTGTACGACAATTCAGTATCTTTTTTCATGGAGGCAGGTGATATAACACTGCTGAACAATAGAGTCATCTACGGAAAATTTTTGACTCTCAAACCAAATTTGAAAAAAATGTTTCGAGTACGCTCGTTTTTGGTTGTTTTTTTTTTCCTTGATGTTTGGCTCCCATGCTTCACGCAATGAAAACAATTGAGTCGGGTCTGCGTTTGTTTGGTTCCTGCAATTTGACGAAAAAGGAAGTCACAGCCTCTCCTTAGCAAAGGAAGTATCATTCTTTCAAGATGGCTGTTACTAATGCGGAAGAGACAGGAAACAGTGCACTGGCGTGCGAGTGGTGTTTGTTCTTATAGCTTTGCCTCATTCATTAGCATACAGATCACCGTTTATTTTTACCTCGTCAGCCTCAGACACAAGGCCGTTGATAATATTTTTCTTTAACAGATGTGAAACCGTAGATGAATGCCGTCATGTTGCCAAGCTTTTTCTCCCGGTTTTGTGCAATATACGACACATTTCTAATAAACCTCCTCACTGTGACTGGAGCGTACCAACCAAAAGTGTACCTTTTGTCAGGGATTGCCTACAGAATATTAGGAAGGGGTACGGCTTCCCAATCTATCAAATTGCAGGGCCAAAAAAAAAAAAACCGCGGCCCTGACGTAGACCTCATTCCCTGGATCATTTTCCACAATTCTTACATGTAAAGTACTTTGTCACCTTATACCAGAAACGACCTTCACACTTTATATATAAAATAGTACCACACCGTTCATTCTAAACTACTTTTAAATCT